>JANTPZ010095439.1:0-10615 GCA_025593235.1 Vachellia pachyceras | reverse complement strand
GCTTGCATTTCAGCCTCCACGTAGGTTTTTTTAATTATTAAAATCTAAACAAAAGAAGGAAAGATGGAGGCGACGGAAGACGAAGGCCAAGCGCAGAGGCAGCTTAGCGCATAGAATCCCAGAGCTGAACCAACTCCTCAATGGCCTCCATAGATTCAGAGAGTGCATTCCAATTTGCAGCAAAGAAAGAGAAATCGTGGAAGCATGCAACAGAGCTCGGATTCCGATATTGCTGTAAAGGAGGAGGATGGTAGATATGATTCCTGCGATAGGAAAACCAGCTGGGAAAGAATGCTGTGGTTGGAGTGGGATCGGCAAAGAGGACTTGTTAACCAGAATGAGGAATTTGTTATTCTGAACTGAGAGTCTTGGCGTGTGAACTAAAAACATTACTACTCACTGAGGGAGTTGCATTTGGTGGGAGAAGGAAGCAATGCGTGGAAATCGGTATTCTAGATTAGGTTGAATCTTCAGAAGCTAAACGGGAAGCGTTAATGTGGCATCTCCTATCGTTTCCATCTCTCCTTCTTCTGTTTAGATTTTAATAATAAAAAGAGCTTAGCTGTAAGAAATTTTGCCACATAGGATAATTTTATAGATGAGAAGATAATAATATAAAAAGTGAAAAGATAATTTTTTTTACTGGTAATGACAAGTAGAAGCAGCTAACACCGTTGCCTTGAGGGTGGTGCGTCTAGTCGTGACTGAGGGCGGTCTTCCTGTCCAAAAGCAACGTTCATGGCGTCGCCGGTTTCATCTTCAGAGGAAATTGGTTTGGCGCAGAGAGTATCGGATAGGGTTTTTGCTTTGTATAACTCCCTTCCCAAGAAAGGCAAACCTCAAGGCCGCGAAGTCACTGTCCTGGCTGCTTTCCTTCTATCTTCTCCTTCCAATGGTTATTCACTATCTTCTTTCCTCCCTGAATCTCTCACTCTCTAAGTCTGTTCTGCATCTACAAACTAGAAATTTGGATTTTTTTCCTGTATATTTCCTTTTCTCTATTAAATGATTTATATGTAGAGCAAAGGAAGTCCTTACTTCATTTCTCGTTTCAGATTTGGAGGTTGTTTCTCTCGGCACAGGAACGAAGTGTATTGGACGCTCACTTTTGCGCCCTTATGGTGATGTTGTCAATGATTCTCATGCTGAAATCATTTCACGAAGAGCTTTGTTAAGGTACTCATTTTCTTTACTGTAAATCTGTATATGCAGTTTTGCACTCTAATTTGAATGATATATTCAGCAAAATAATTTAAAAAAACGTTTTATGGTTGCTAAGAATCTCATTTCTTAGTCTGGTATTTTTTTACATTGCTTTCTGGGCATTTTACCATTTGACGTATTCAAAGGATTTCCGGAAGAAAAGCAAGTCCAACTTTTGTTTTTATATATATAGAGAGAGAACGGGTTGTCATGTGAAGCGATATTTTTTTCATTCTTTTCTATTCACACCAGGTTCTTCTATACACAGATTCAACATCTTATTGAAACTAGTAATAAGCATATACCTAGCAACGGATGCAAACGATTCAAAGTTGATGATGATAGCATCCCATTCGAGTTGGCCCCAGAGTGTCTTCATACAGCAAAATATACCTTGAAAGTGGGGTGGAAATTACATATGTACATATCGCAGCTACCATGTAATTTAAGGCTTTAATAATCAAAATCTTATCCTCATTGAAATTATGTGGATTTGGTTTAGGCTAAATGCCTTATCTGGGTGCTCTTTGTAGGTGGGGATGCTTCACTTAGTTCTCTGGTCTCACCTTCAGATAGTGTTCCTCGAGGAGAAAGTAATTCATCATCGTGTCTGGGTAAGCCCAAATATCCTTGGGTTTTGCTCATATAATATCCAATGATATGATTGTATGCACGGCTTGCATAATTTTCTCATAGACATTCTTACCTTTCATATTTGCACCATAACTAGATTTCTTTGTTAAATGCAATTTCACATACTTATATCACTTCTCTTGTGTTCTTAAACATTTGTTTGAGGATCATGGGGTTTATCATAGATGAAATGATTGACTAATTGTTTGTGATTTACTCATTTACCATTGTTTAAAAAATATGACTTCTTTGTGAGATTGAACGCCTATCACTAAGTAACACACACGGCACCACATCCCATCCAACTATGTGCCTGTTTGAATTAGTAGTTGAAGCTACTTTTCTAACTTGATTTAAGGTTTACGAGGTAAGTATGTGAGAAGTGTTTTATTTAGATTTGTGCGAACGTGCTTTTGTAACACCATCCCAAGCAAGACCTATCGCCCACTCAACAATTTCCCAATAGGAATTAAACACTTGCCTTGGCTCTGATATTGATTGTTAGGTTGAGTGCTTACCACTAGATTTATAGTTGTTAATTTGGACATAATTCTTTCTACTTTGATGCACCTAGACAAGAACCATGTTTTGACTATGATTCAGCTCCATCTCAAGTCTCTGCCATAGGGCAGTTTTTGTTGCAGTTGCCCAAAAGTCTCGATAGACAAATTGATGTGTTGGTTTTGTTGGAGATCATCATACAATTTGCTTGCATTTTTGCCAATCCACACCCCGGGGCAACAAGGGTAAAATAATCCATTTGTAATGTAGGAAAGGCCAAAAGCAGAAGGTTTAGTTGGTTCTCACATTTGCTAGACGAGAAAACACTCCACGTGCTAAGAATTTCTTGATAGCAGATGCGTTTATCTGCCTGTCTTTCAATCTTTATATACTTCTCTTTGATGATTTTCTAATCAAAATTATGTCATTCTATGTTCTCCATGTTCCATATAGTATATTTTTTAATTGCATATCAGATGCAAAATTTTTCAGAAGTTGTTTGGCGTTCATTTGTAGCCTTGGGGGAATTATTTTGTCTTCATCTCCATATAATGGTCCAAAACAAAACAAACAGGAAAAGTTCAGAGGAAGCCAGGTCGAGGTGATGCAACTCTGTCAGTTAGTTGCTCTGACAAGATAGCTCGATGGAATTTTGTTGGTGTTCAAGGTCAGACATACTTAAAGTGGGGCAACTTGTACTTGGTTCCTTAAAGTTGAAGTTTCATTCTTACATGTATATGAGATTGAAAAGAGTATTTTGAACTGGTTTCATGCAGGTATTTATGCTTGCATATCTTTTGCATCAAAACCTTTGGTTATATGATTTCCTGTTGCTTGTTGATTTTATTCATTCACAGAAGCTAGTACATTTTGTAAGACTAATGCTTAGGTATTTATAACCTAGTTATTAGAGCAAAGGTGAGGATCAAGCTAGGTCAGTTACCTACACATCAAATTGCGACATGACGAACATGATGTAGAGCTTTGTGCTGGTCTGACACTGTTAATTTCTAATTTATACTTTTTTTAAAAATATCGTTCCTAATCTGTTCTCTTTCTTCATCAATGTGTAGATGAATATCAGTGATTTTGCATGAAACGTTCTGATAGTAACCACATCCAGTGTATGATTTGAATGGTGTAACTGTTTCTCTTATTACAGGAGCTTTGCTTTCCCACTTTCTCCAACCAGTTTATATATCCTCAATAACTGTTGGATTACCCCCTGACAGTTCTGAAAATATTCATATCGAGGATGTCTTGAAAGGCGCTTTGTATGATCGCATCCTACCCTTGTCAAATGAGCTAAAAAGTCCGTTTCGAGTGAATCAGGTTTGTTGAGTCTCTAGTTTCATATGAATATTAAAATGAGTGAAACTGTGATTAGACATATTTTGATAGGATACCAAATATTAGGAGAGATTATTGTATCTGTTTTAATTAATTATTGTTATTAAGTTAGTGTTAGCAAGATATAGGAGCACTAACAGGTGGTTAGTAAGTAGTGGTTTCAGTTATGTGTAGTGGTCCTAGAATGTAGGAAGTAGTTATGTTTCTATTGTTCTATATATAGTGTGGCCTGCTGTAATCGAAGGGATATAAATGAAAAATTAAGTATTGTTCTCTTGGCTTCTATATTCACCCATTGGCAAGATCCTTGCTTAGAGGGAGAGTAGGAGAGTTTAGTAAGCTACCTAGATTCTGGGTACTTACCATATTTTCATTTTGCAGCCATTATTTCTGGCTGTGTCAACACCACCAAAGGACTTTCAACACTGTGAAGGTGCTGCTAACACTCTAACATGCGGGTACCTTGCATCAAATGCCGGCAAATTCCCAGTGGTCATTTCATTTCTTTGGTTTGATGTTTTAGTATATATGAATGCTCAAATTTGCAGATATTCTATTTGTTGGAATAAATGTGGCTTGCATGAAGTCATTCTTGGAACTACAGGAAGAAAACAGGGCACCTCTGCCAAAGGGGCACTTTACCCATCCACAGAATCATCATTATGCAAGTAAGATTACCAGTACTTCCCTTAAAATTTTACATTTCAGGGCCTAATTATGGTAGTGTATTGTCTCAGAAAGAGGCTGTTGGAGGTTTTCTTGTCACTGAGACCTGAGTGTTTGAATTCCCTGGCTGATGATGTTACTTATCGAGAACTCAAGGTATTGATTTGTTCTTAAATCTTCTGGACTTTGTATGTTATTAGTGAGAAGATGGATTAATCATGATTTGTACTCTGCTAATCTGCATGTCTGATCAATCCTTTGCAGGATGGAACAGAAGAATATCGATTATCTTGTAAAATTCTGAAAGGGAAACCGCCATTTAGCGAGTGGCTCAGGAAACCATTGGACTGTGAGGCATTTCCCATCTTGAAATAGTTGAGAGATGATTAACTATATAAAACCTATTTCGCTTGTATTTGTAAGTGATTGATGGTTGGACTTTAAATTTTCGTTTGTTCGAATTTGTAGCTGTGTTTTTGCTTAGTTTGAGACGATTGCAAACAAGGTGGCTTCCTCTATTGTGACATTCTTTAGATACGTATAAACAAGTGATTTTAGGGTATGATCATGTTTTCGAACGAATCACATCAGTAAGTAAAGAATTACTATATCCGTTACTAAATATAAGATCTAGTTTGTAGTGCAATTTACTACAAATTAAATCTGTTTAGGGCTGGAGGTAGTAAACATAGTTTACTGTTCTATATTAATATTGACTGTAGTTAAGCTATGGTTTGTAAACAATTAAGTGTCATTGCATTTTATTAATAATGCATGCAATGGAATGCAAGTGTGCAATGGTGCCTTCCCCTGTTACATATGTTCAAATTCCATACTTTAGCACCAAGTCAAAGTCTCTGTATCTCCTTCTGGTACAACTATTTCTTGATTACTGGGGTTTCAACTGTTTGTCTCAGATTGTAATCAAATAAGTTACTACTTGTTCTACAATCAAATAAGATGAATGGGGTATGTTAGAAAAAAATATATCATACTAATTAATTTAACTAGCTTCTTTAATTGAATTAAATTAGTTTAATATGTCTTGAATTAGAGGGTAACACATGAGAACTTAAATTTCCACGTGATGCGGAGAATTTGAGAAATGAAATGCATCTTCAATAAGTTATAAGTAACAAACAAAATTATAGGTAACATGGTTTGATATCACCTCTCTTTAATATAAGAAACAATCGACTTTTATTTAGAAAAATTAAATAAGCTAATTAATTCATACATTTATCATTTTTCTCCAAAATAAGATATTTCATTAGTGACAATTGCTTAGTATAATAAAATGGTCTCATCTTCAAAACAAAAATCACATTTCAATTCTTCATGATAAGAAGGGAATGGAAAATAAAAAAGTGTTTTAATATTGTTCTGCTACATCCTCAAAAGGTAAAAATAAATTACACAGTGGTGTTCTGCGCCCTTCCCTTTTTCTCCTTAAGTTCTAATTAATCCCAGAAAAGCAGCGAATCAAAGGTCGTATTTCTTCTAAGTTTAAATGAACTAATAATAGAAATCTAACAGAACGATCTACCGTGGAGAAGGAAATTAAAGTAGATGGATTGACAATTAAAAAAAATATATTAGTATTATACTATATTTATAACTACACTGATATTCACAATTGAAAGATTCTTACATTTTCAGCGTTCAGAATTCATATTAAGGAGTAAGAACCAATAATTTCTTGTGATTTTATTTTATATATACATATATAGCATATTAATATTTTTTATACTTTTTTGTGAATACATGTATCAATGAATTGAAAAGGTTAATGGATGAATGTAAAATGGACTCAAAAGATTTTGACTCTTTTGCCAAAAAATAAATAAATGAAGGATACATACATACATACATATATATATATAGGAGCTAGCTAGTTTGGCAGAATTAGTGGAAATTAATTAGGCTATTGAGCAAAACAAAACTGCGTGCTTGCTTGCCTTCAATGAAACGTGGATCAATTTCAAAGCAATTGACCAATAATAACAATAATAAATATTCGAATAGAATGAATTCGTTAAAACAAATACTAGAATACATGTCATTTAATAACACTCTAAGTATTATATTTTTCAGTATTTGATTTAAAAGTTGTGCTTATGAATTTCTAATCCGAAAATTGTTAACTTGGCTTGGATAATTTTCTTAATTGAAAATAGGAGTGTTACATATGTACATCTGTTAAAAAGTTGAATTTATTAAATGAAATATCAGAAAAGAATTCGGAGCCTTTTTAAAAACTCAACTTGATATACTTCTTGGAAAGACGAAATTATTAAAGAAATGGCTTCAAAATGTTTGAACTAATAATTTTCTATAAAACTATATATATAGTAATCACACACACACACAATTTAATAAGACGCAAACTATTGTCTTTTAGTATATATAAAACAGAGGCTATACAACCATACTTTTTTTTTTTGAATCCCATTAAATCTCCAGAAGAAATTATATATAATATGAAAAAAATTAATCAGTTGTATTATTTATAAATTATAAAAAATATTGAACTAATTTTTTATTTTTATAAATCAGTTGTCTAACTTCTATGTTTAAAACTGAAAAAAGATGTATTGAAAAATGCTGCCATCAAAGAAAAAGAGTAATTAAAGAAAATCCAAACTCATCAATACACTCGTAATATTTCATTAAACATAAAATATATAGAGGAATTACTTGTATTTACGAATAATATTGTGGAATAATTATGAGATTATAATGAAGGGACACAATTATTAAAAAATTCAATTATACAAGTGAAAAATATAACCATATTGTTATTTATTATGGTGAAATTTACTATTACAAAATCTTCTATTGTTATCAAACTTTTGAGTAATTAAATGAATTTTAGTAGCTCACGAAGAAAGTTGAGAAAGGAGGCTTTTAAAGGAGGAGTCAACATTTTGGAACCATACGAGAGGGACCTGCTTCTTCCTCTCTCTCTCTCTCTCTCTCGCGCCCCCTCCCAGTTGCTCACATATGCACAGATCAAACTCATCACTCAAACACGTTGTGAGGATTCCACACAGACACAGACACAGACACAGACACAGACACAGAGGTGATCCTGCATGTGTGTGTGTGTGTGTGAATCTGACTTGCAAGTAATCAGAACTATACATAACTAGTAGCAATAGCATGCATGATGAATAAAGATAACGAGATATACCTCACACTCTTCTGGGGTCGCTCTCACCCAGCACAACATGAAAAGACAATTTCTATACTATAATAATTTAATTAAAATAATTAAATAGTCACAAAATTTTGTGGAAGCGATATCATTAAATGAGGCACCTCGGATCCTTGCCACACGATCTGTTCATAAATTGTCACATAAAATTCGAATCGTTTGATATGAAATAATGAACCAACATCATAGGGTCTACAAGTTCTGGCCGGCCTTCCTAAAATACAATGCATAATAATGGGTCATATATGGCAATATAAAATTCAATACAATACCAATACCAAAAAGAGGATTATGCCTCTGGCTGCTTCCCTCGGCCTCTAACAGATCTAGAGGTATCGCCTGAAAAATTATAATAACGGAATGAGACATGACGTCTCAGCAACCGAAACCAATTTCTAACATATGCATGGTAGGAATGCAAGTCAGAGAAGCATGTTTGTCAGTATAATAATAATTCAATAACATAATATCTATCAAAAGCAATTAACCCCCAATCCACCTGCTCCGCCTTATAACTTCTAGACATGGCACATCCTATCAGTGCTAGTATACCTGGCCAATGGCTAGCTAGTCACTTCAAGAACACTGTCCCCTCCCATACCACCTGCAACAGGCCAAGGTAAGGAGGTGTCCACCCACATCAACTTAGCTTAAATCCGGGCCAAGGAACAACAAAAGTTGAGGGGCACAATAATTCACCACTCTTCGTTCGTCCTGAAAATAACCCCACAGTATAACACATAATGATATAAATACACATCCATAATTCATACAGTTCCAATGCCATAATCATATCATTCATCACAAATGTCACAGCATTTCCTGTATAACAAAACACTCATACAATTCAAAAATACACTGCTCCATTGAATAAATGTCATATATAAAAATATGTAAAATTTTCTAGATCACAATTAAAATTTTTCCATAAAAAAAGTAAAGGTTAGAAAACACATTACAGTCCATAACAAGCATATAAAAGAAATTAATCCCAGTTACTTCAATTCCAAGCTAAATCCCACTAGCCTTGAGAACAAAACAGCCAAATATAGCCCAATCACCAATTAATCTACACAGTAATGTAAATAGGAATTTAATCCAATAATTAAATAAATAATTACCAAACATTTTAACTCACACTCTAACCCCAAATATATATTTTACAATTAATTCAATTATTTTTCTCAACTTCTTTAATTCATATAAACCTCGAGTTAACATTATCCTTCCTAATTTAAAGTTTATGACTTTACACTTAAAAAAATCGATAAATTCTAAATCCCCAATTTTTTTATCTAATCTGTTTACAATTTCGATAATGATTTCCATACTCTTAAAAAATTATTTAAAATCAATTTTATAGGTAAATATATCCACTATAAAATTATTTGTAGCCTATTTATAGTGAAGATTAATTATAAAACAATAAAATTACAAAATCACAAATATAAACCGATTAAAATATAAATTACATTTTCACTGTATCAAATAATTTTTTTAAACAATTTTCATATCTTAAAATACCCAATAAAATTGATTTAGAAACATTTTATAATAACAATTATTTATAAAGTCACAAAATACAAAAATAACACTTTTAGACTGATCAAATCTATCCATAAATCATCCGTCACAAATTTTTTCCTTATCTTTATTTAGTTAAAATATCATATATATATATCCAAAATATATCTCCTTTTAAACACAACTAAATTTCTAAAATACTCAAGACAACAAATAAATAAATACGACCTTATAGAACTTAGTTATAAAATTGTATATACATTTTTATGGCCATCTGCAAATAAAACTCAAACTAGATGGAAATCTAAATTTCAAACTATTTTTTAATATACATAATATTGCTACCATTAGAAAGAGAAAAATATTTAGAACAACTTTCATAAACAGAATTTAATAAAAATAAGACATTTTACTTACTTAAATAATTCCAGAAGTATAACAATAACCCATGCTCCTCTCTCTCTCACACTCTCTCTCCCCTTTCTTCTCCTTCTCTCTCCCTCCGGCGACGCTCTCTCCTCTCAATGTGGGTGGGTGTAGAGGCGGTAAAGCGGGCCAGCCCGCGGGTTGCGGGTTGGCCCGCTCGGGTTGCGGGCTGGCACGGGCCAGCCCGCCACCAGCCCGCCAAGTGGCCGGCTGGAATCCCTCAACCCGCGGCCCGCATGGCGGGTTGGCGGGCAACATTTTTTTTATTTTTTTAAAAAAATAAAAAATAAATTTTTCTCCCCTTTTTTACCCAATTTTTTCTTATAAGATTGTATATTTATGCTATTTTCTTTTAAATTCTATGAATAAGTATTCAATAATTTCCTAAAAATAGAGTTTAATATTACTTTTTTTTTGTAAAAAAATATTGGGATAAAAAAATGTAAAAAACACATAAAAAATACATTTTTTTAAAAAAAAGTAAAAGAGCGGGTTGACGGGCCAGCCCGCCTAACCCGCGGGCCCAACCCGTATTACCGGTACTAGGTGGGTGTGTGTGAAACAAGTATGTGTGTGGAGGATATTGAAATGGGTGGGGGTATTATATCTGACTCCCAGCAGCTTTCTTTTTCTTTTTTTCTGGTTGCTTCTCCTTCTTTCTTTTCCCTTTCTTTTTTTTCACTCAACCCCTCACCTCTCTCTTTCCAATCTTCATTCCACTGTCATACGCCACCCCTTTCTTCTGTGTTTTTTTCTCTCCAAATGATGGGACGTTACATCATGGGCTGCCGTGGTGGGGTTGGCCAAGAACACGCCTGCATCGGCCGCTGCCATAGCCGTTGTCATTGTCCTCTTCTGCTTGGCGGCCACTCTATTATTACCTTCTTTTGCCGGCGGCAGGTTTGACGGGGGGAGTTTCATTTCTTAGAGCGCATGCCATTTAGTTACCAAAACAAAACTGGGAACTAGCTACCTCCATCATCATCATCACACACTCAAATAAACACGCAAATTAATTGGCCTCGGAATTTGCTCATGCATCAAGTTACGTAGTACATGATCACAAGAGAAGGGAAAATATATATATATATATAT
>JANTPZ010095437.1:0-10160 GCA_025593235.1 Vachellia pachyceras | reverse complement strand
AATTGGAAATAATAGCAAGAGCAATAATCCAAAACGGAAGAAAGAGCACTAAAAGAAAGAAAACACACCTGAACGAAGAAGGTGTGACTGAAGGCGTGCGCACAGAGAATCAAAGACGCCGCAATGGAGGTTGGAAGATGAGCGAAGCAGAGGCATGGCTGGAAAGACTAATGGAGAGGTTTAGGGTTAGGGATTTCAGCAACAAGTCTCACTCTTGCTCTTGCTTTCGCACCGGTTAGGGTTGGCGATTGCTCTCACTTTCGCTTTCGCTCTCGATTGGGTTAGGTTTAGCGATATCAGATGGCGTCATCAAAGAGAAATTTGGGGAAATAGTCGAGTGATATTTTTCAAAAGTGGCTATTCAGACAATTACAACCACAGGGAAAGTGGTCAGCCCTCCAAAATTTAGTAAAGGAGGGAAATTGAAATGAGATGAAAATTGATTTAAGAGGGAAAGTATGCGAACTCTCCGAAATTAAAAATATATATATATTAACTCCTTTATCATTTTAAATTTTTATGCTAAAATGAAAATGAATAACTCAATATTACAGTAAAAAAATTTTCACTGATTTGAAAAATTAGAGAGAAATATAATATTTCTCGCTAAATTCCTTGCTAATTAGGTAAATTAGATAGAAATATTTAAGTTATCGCTAATTTTTCTTACTAATTTAAAAATTAGAGATGAATATAATATTCCTTGCTAAATTCCTCGTTAATTTGGCAATTTAGAGAGGAATATCCAAGTCGTCGCTAATTTTCCTCTCTAATTTGGACATTAGAGAGTAACTTAATATCCCTCGCTAAATTTCTCGCTAATTGAATTTTTTAGAGAGGAATATCAAAGTCATTGCTAATTTTTCTCGCTAATATGTGATTTTCTAGTAGTGATTTTTTAACATGCATAAAGAGGAAACAAGGATAGAGGACTTCCGGCTGTACACTGGAAAATTCTAGGCCTATTGTGCTATAAGGGCCAATGACACCTCATTGATGTTGAGGGGAGAACCCATTATTAGGACTTGTGCTTTGTGAATCTAGCTAGTTGCATAACTTGAATGGTTGGCTTTGTGGGTAGCTACCAGTCACATGGGTCAGCACTAGCCCATAAGTTGAGTCAGAAGAAATAAGGTTGGGAGAATTTCAAGGGAGATTCGATGATTGAAAAAAGTGATCAGGTTATTATTAATCCATATGACTCTTGTAATCATTGTGATATACTCATTGATACATACATATATAAATATATCTTGTGAAATGTGAATAGAGCTTCTTGTTTGAACTGTTAGGAAATATTATTAAAAAATTTTCCAAAACCGCTTTTAATTAGTAGTTGACTAATTAATTTAATTGGTCATTCAAACCATATCAGTAATTTTAATGTGAAAAAATGAAAATTCATCATAAAAATTAAACTTGGGGAAATTAAGGTAACTTTCTTCCATTGGGTGGAGAGAGGGAGAATAAAAAAAGGAAATCGTGCTTTACAAGAATGAGTTCTTGACATGTGGTATTTTAGTAAATACCCTTCATTCTAAAATTAGGTACATCGATACACAAAACAATTTGTAGCATCAACCTATACACTAAAAAATCTTCCACCTCTCGGCTCCAGTTTTACCGGCGGCTCCACACTCATATTGTTCATAAGGAATTCCCGGCTTCGATGGACGGCTTCCTGGGGCTCGGCGCATATTTGCTTCCTCAGGTCAACATCATTGTCATACAAATAAAAAAACCTTTTCCCTTGCTTTATCTTCCTTGCTAAACGCTTAGCACAGGCCTTTACAGTGGAAAAAAAATGGAAACACCTTGCTTTTTAGCTTTAAATCACTCGTCACATCATGCACATACAAATAACAAAATTTCTCTTCCTTTGTTTTTTGCCTTGTAATCGCTCTGCACAGCATACACAAACAAATAAAAAAATTTATTATCCATTGAATTTTTGCCTGTATTCTCTCGGCACATCATGATACCCATTCAAGGTATGATAAAAAGTTTTGCAAACATATTTTATTTTTATCTTGTGTAATACATTCATGAGGCCATCAAAAAATGGTTGTCTCTTGCTTCTTATCTTCCAAAATGCTCATCAGAATGCTTTAAAGTGTGTTTAAAAAAATTGCAAACATAAAAGTTTTGCAAACATATTTTATTTTTATCTTGTAATAGCATTCATGAGGCCGTCAAAGAATGGTTGTCTCTTGCTTCTTATCTTCCAAAATGCTCATCAGAATGCTTTAAAGTGTGTTTAAAAAAATTGCAAACATAAAAGTTTTGCAAACATATTTTATTTTTATCTTGTAATAGCATTCATGAGGCCGTCAAAGAATGGTTGTCTCTTGCTTCTTATCTTCCAAAATGCTCATCAGAATGCTTTAAAGTGTGTTTAAAAAAATTGCAAACATAAAAGTTTTGCAAACATATTTTATTTTTATCTTGTAATAGCATTCATGAGGCCGTCAAAGAATGGTTGTCTCTTGCTTCTTATCTTCCAAAATGCTCATCAGAATGCTTTAAAGTGTGTTTAAAAAAATTGCAAACATAAAAGTTTTGCAAACATATTTTATTTTTATCTTGTAATAGCATTCATGAGGCCGTCAAAGAATGGTTGTCTCTTGCTTCTTATCTTCCAAAATGCTCATCAGAATGCTTTAAAGTGTGTTTAAAAAAATTGCAAACATAAAAGTTTTGCAAACATATTTTATTTTTATCTTGTAATAGCATTCATGAGGCCATCAAAGAATAGTTGTCTCTTGCTTCTTATCTTCCAAAATGATCATCAGAATGCTTTAAAGTGTGTTTAAAAAAAATAGCAAACATATTTTTTAATCAAAAGAAAGATCGGGCTCCGTGTGATGTGATTTTGTGCCAAAATAAATATCTGCAAAGCCGAAAGTATATGACCACTCCTTCTCTTTTGTCCTTCTCTCAGTCCTTTGTCTTTTCACCATTCAAGCACTTAAAGTTGGGAGAGTTCCAGCACCTGGCTATTTTATTACGTTTGTTATATCTGCTACCCTGTAAGCAAGAGATTCATTGGGTTTTGCAACGTATTGGGTTTTGCTAGAATCCTCCTACATCCATTCCTTTCAAAAACCATTTTGCCAACAATTCCATTCGGTGAAAATCCATGCTCCACATATATTAAGAAGCTGCTGGGGATTGATACAACACAGATTTTCCCAACAGCCCTTACTTGTTCATTTTTGTTACATCTGTACACTATGAATCCCTATCAAAGAAGCTCCTTCAAAATCATCCGTCAAGGACTCTGTTCATCTAATATCACTGTTATGGTGGACATGATTATTATTAACGATCAGGTGCTTGCAATTGGCGATGAGTCCATGATGAAGTATGTCTTATCTGTAGATCTTCTGGTGCGAGATGTCCAAGTAAGTTTATTTTTCTTTGCTTCTTTTGCGAGATCTTCTTTTTATTTGTTTGTCCAGTAGAGTGTTCATACTCATGGAGGACGAAAAGTATTTTGCAATGAGTTTCAGTGAAAGAGTCCTTGCGTTCATTTTTGTCCCTACCCTCATACAACCGACAGTAACCAGCTAACCTTATGTGAACATTTATTTTCCTAATTTAGGGTACCAGAATGCTTGCATCCTTCAAGACTGATGAAGTCAGGCAAAGATTTTTATGGTTGATACGCGAGCGCACATCCTATGATATATCGGCCTTCATGGTGAGGGATGGTGGCCAGTCAGTACATCCACTCTATCATCTGGAGTTTATTATGTCGTCCACTATATCTGAGTCAGATGTTATGTTAAAAAGCATGTTCTTCAACCTGAAGTTGGTGTCTGACATACCCTGGAATCTGGTATACGATAATAATTTATTTGGTAAGAGTCTAAATAAGTTTGAGATGGTATATAACCATACATGCATAGGAGGTTGGTACGCGCTTGGTTTATTATTTTTAACATAATGCGATGCTAGATGTCTGTGGGTTTGCCAAGTATATAAGCAATGTGCGCGTGTTCAAGGTTGATGGTTTCATGGAGAAGAAGCTCCTCATATCGCTGGAGACCCGATTGAAAATGGCACCAAGCTAAATGGTTTACAGCTCTCTTTGTGTACAGTTGGGAACAATAGTGGCTTGGACATTCTATAGAACATACTTTGCAATATGCAGGGCCAAAGACAACGTCCTTGTCTTTTTGAGAGGTTCATGGGTTGATTCTATCAAGGACAAGTTTGATTGTTTCCCTCATGTGACCATGCCTTTCGTGGTAGTCCAGAATGTTCTTAGTTCTTCCCCTGCTGAGACCGGTATGTGTCATATTTCCTGGCACTATTCAGGTAAGTTGAAGAAAATATTCACCAATTTCGGTCTTTCATTTTTAACTGCTTATAGGTTGTCCTACGGTTATGTCATTCCGTGATACAAGCAAAGTGTTATTTGACCCGTGTGAGGCCGATGTTCAGATGGTGAAGCAGCGTTTGTGTTTCCGTTAGCTAATGGACTCTATCCTTTCATGTCGAACCAGCTCGTGGAATTTGCTTCGAATTGATTTCAAGCATCACCATTCTATATTCCTGGACACAAGTCTGTATTTTGAAGCATGTATTGCTTTGTTATATTTTGAAGTCTGTATTGCTTTGTTCTTCCCTAGCGTGTGCTACATGTAGAGCCAATGTAGTGTGTACCCATTCTATATTCCTGGACACAAGTCTGTATTGCATTGGTTTTTGTATCATGATTGCTGATCGATTACAAGATAAAAAAATATGTTTTCAAAACTTTTTAGATATAAATAAGGCCAAGGATTTTTCATAACTTTTTAGACGAAATGCGTATCCATTCTATAACTTTTTAGGGTTCGATTGGTTATAAGGTTTTGAAACCTAGGTTTCAAAATCTAGGTTTGAAACTTAGGTTTTCTCTTTCATACTCTCTTTTTACTATTCTTTCTTACTTTCCTCTTTCTTACTTTTTCTCTCTTTCTCTTTCTTACTTTTCTTTCATAGCCACTTTTTCTTACTTTTTTACCTCGAAATCTGTAAAAGCTATAACTTCCCAAACATAAATCACATTTCAAAACCTAGGTTTTACCTCAGAATCTGTGAAACTTAGGTTTCAAACCTAGTATCCAAACCAGCCCGGAGAAAGATGTACAACAAAAGGATGTTTGCATGAAATACATTGGGACAAGGATTTTTCCTTGTATCATGATGTGCTGAGAGAATACAGGTAAAAATTCAAGGGATAAGCATTTTTGTATCATGCTGTGCATAGCGATTACAGGGCAAAAATCAAGGGAAGGGAAATTTTGTCATTTGTATGTGCATGACGTGACGAGAGATTTAAAGCTTAAAAGCAATGTTTTTTTTCTTCCATCTCCCTGCTTTGTAATAAATGATGGCAAATTTTGTCAGATGGTGTAGATGGATTTTTAAAATAAAAAAAAAAGAAATGTAAGAATCATTGTCTTTTTTCTTTTCAACTTCATCAGGGTTCAAAAATGCAAGATGGCTTCTACAACTGTTTAACATGATGTGACCTACCTAGCTGCAGCTAACTTGTCATGAGAAAATTAGGTAAAACTTTACAAGAATAAATAATGATAAAATTATCGATAAAAGTTATTATTAAGAATCAAAGGTAAAAGGATAAGCATTGGGGTGAAATTATTATAAAATAATATATAGAAATAAAATAATATACCTATCTATATCTGGATATATATTTGTTATAGAAAATGTTTGCTATTTGTTTTTATTAACATGTTGATGTTAGCAAAAGTATTCAATATTTATAATTCAATTAATCGTATTTAAATCGTCCGTACAATCTTTTTATCAAGTAATTCTTGCCATGTAGCTCCGTCATTATTCCCTGTCATAAGACTTCAATAAGATTATAAGAACAATGTTTACATATTTTGAATACTTGATATATAGATATAAAATAATATGTTGATTTATATATTTTTATATATGTCAACTTAATATGTTAGAGAATGTTTGCTATTTGTTTTTATTAATATGTTGATGTTAGCAAAAGTATTCATTATTTATAATTCAATTAATCGTATTAAAATTTTCCATACAATGTTTTTATCAAGTAATTCTAATACGTGCATTACCGTGAGTGAAATTGAACTCACAATATAGAGTACTGTGCTTTAGTATTGAATTATAAACAAATAATTTTATCAATCGTGGTTCAACTCAGTCTCGGTGTGGGTGCCCTCTTCTTGCTGGTACTCTCACCAGTTCACCTTAGTCTAAATCGCTGCACTCAAAGCTATCCCGTCATACGTCCTTTCATGTAAGTATCCTCGCACCCCGTGTTTAGTAACACGCTGCTGCTATCCGCCTATCCATCCTTCAATCGATGCTACTATTTTGGTTTACATCCAACGGAGTTAATCCCGTTGGAAACATATTCCATTTTCACTCCTGACCCCCCGGCTGCCACCTGGCTATCAGCTTCTCCCCTTCTTCCCCCAAATGTTGAAACCATCATTAACGTGTAAGGAGCTCGGCCATGCCTGTTTCATTCTGGTATTGCCATCTAGTGTGTTAACATGCAGGAGCAATCCACATTCCAATGTTGCCGCTAGCTCTCTGCCTAAGTATGTTAAATAGCTATATAGATCTCTGTTTTCCTGCAAGTAGATCATCCATTTACTTTACAATGCTGTGAACAAAATCTTACTAATTTCATGCAAATAATTTCATGATGTCTAGCGTTGAGCAGATACAGAGCCTTTCATTTCTTTTTGGGGCTTTTATTCCTATCGGCCATTCTTGTTTTAGACCGGTTTTGTATGCTCGTGGGTCAACTTGCAGGAGCAACCTGAGAGGTCTGTTCCCGCTACCCCTTTGGGTTCGACCAGTGAAATCCACATCACCTTCTGCTTTTCAAGATACAGTAGAATAAGGTCAACATTTTTTATGCAATTGCGTTTTTCCCCGTCCAATCTTTTCCTCTTTCCTATGTTCTACTTTACAATACTGTAAGGAAAATCTTACTAATTTCATGCAATGTCTAGCGTTGTGCAGCTACAGAGCCTTGCGTTTCTTTTTGCTGGAATCCACTCGGCCATTCCTATTTTATTTTGGTTTTGTCATCTTGTGGGTCAACATGCAGGAGCAACCTGAGAGGTCTGGTGCCGCTAGCCCTCTGCGTTCGACCAGTGAAATGGAGAACAACACCTGCTTTTCAATAGACTGTAAAAGGTCAAATTTTTTATGCAATCGCGTTTTTCCCCGTCCAACCTTTTCTCATTTCCTATGTTTTATTGCTAATGCTAATCAACCATGAACTTTACAATACTGGAAAGAAAATCATACTTATTCTATACAATTTGTAACATTGAGTAGATACACCATCTTTCTTTTATTTCATGGTAACCGCTCGGCCATTCCTCTTTTGTATGGTTTTGTAATCTTGTGGGTCAACAAGCAGCTGCAATCTACAAGGTCTATTTCCATCACTACCTCTATTTGTGAGACCAGTGAAATGGACATCAACCTATGCACCCAAAGCTACGTTTAAAAGCATGTCATAATCTTTTATGAATGGCGTTTTGTCTGCCCTATGATTAATTGCTCGAATATCAGCCATTTACTTTACAATGTCGCCAGGAAAGTCTTGCTTATTTCATGCAATTTAAAGCATTGTCCAGATACATTTGTCTCAATGTATGTTGTAAATTCATTGTCTGGTATAATTCATTGACTGTCATTATCCTAATTAAAATAACATATGCTATTCAAAGTTGCTAACCTTTGATGTTACAGCTTCCTTTGTTAATGCAACATGTATCTGTGAGAAGGTAATTTGTCTCCATGTAGTTTTTTTCCAAGTTAGCATCAGCTTTTTCGTGTGTACGATTGTCATACCTTTACATGGCTTCTCATTTTTATTCCTATGTTAAGATCTTCTGCTTCCTTGGTTGTCACTTTTCTCCACTATATCCATAAATGTTTTGCTCGCAACCTTCTCCCTCAAATGTCTTGTGGCCACCTGCAACCTAAATTTTTATTATCCGCCCAACATCTACGATGGAAATGTTGCATATTTCATACCATCCTCCCATTACTGCTATATTGTGCCTCTTTTTTGTGTGAAACACAGGTTGCTTTGACAATTTTGCTTTACATTGTTCACATGTTGCATCTGATTTGACTTGATTCCCAAAGTTGAAACAGTAGGATCATAAAAAATTATATATCTGTCAAACGTAAATTTTGGTATTCTCCAAATGTTACACAAACAAAAAGGTTACTGTTACACCTGACATACCATCCTCTAATTAGTACTGTCTTGTGCATCATTCACGTATAATAAAAATATATCTTGTAATACAGACGTGATGTTTTTACAATTCCTTGGACTTGGTGACATCCAGCATTTGGTTTGACCTGATTGAAAATGGTGTGTTGTCACGTTAAATATTGCCATAGAAATATGACGCTGTATTTGTGTACTGTATTTTATCCCTCCTACTACATGTGTATTGACCACATTACTTCAATGTTTCCCTTTACTTGCTTTCCTCCTATTAAGCCTGTCATGTGCTGCATAAAACTTATTTTTTGTAGACCTGCTACAAATGCATTGTCATGACCAAGGGCATACATGTCATCACTTATGCAGGATACTATTAGAATTTATAATGCCTTTATCTATTGATGCAACTATCAAAAGATATGGATGTTAACTTCACACTTTTACAATGTTCATGAAAAATTTACATTGCACACTAACACTGTTATTTTGGAAAAGATATGTGTGTATATAATGACTTACCTTTATAATACTGTGATGACCAAGTTCCTTATTTCATGCACTTTATGGTAATGATGATGTATTTTGGCCTCCCTCCAAACTTTCAAACGGTTTACGACAAGTACTTTTTATTCGAAAAAAGGGTCCCAATTACAGCTCTCTTGCGTAGTAGACCTTCCGTGACAGATTTCTCAATCTTCACCAATCTTTTTTACGTAAAAAATGTATCAACCAATTCATTAAATATATTTGTCCCTGAAACATTACTATTGTCCTTTACTGACGCACTTTTTTTTGCCAACACTTGTATACCTTTACATTTCAGATTGACTGGCTTGGCCCTGTTCAAAATGAAAGGTTTCATAGCTTTTAGACTTTGAATTACAGGTTTAGGTTAGCATAATGTCTTAGTCAGCCTGAAATCCATATTCTATGTTTTCATTTTCTGCAAAAACACTCACACCTTTACATGGCTTCTCATTTACATTTTTCGTCTGTCAAGCTTTTGTTATTTAGCGGTAACCACTATTCTACACTGATTGAGACATGTTGCTAGCAGCCTTATTCCTCAAATGTTTTGACACAACCTTCTTCCTCAAATGTTTTATAAATTATCATGAGTAAACCAATTTGTTAACTCCATCTTCTATATCCACTATCTGATATCCTAAGTTTCTCCATACCGTTTTCTGGATTCTGCTATCTGCTATCTACTATTACACAAACATTAGGATGGCAGCCCATTCTTTGCTTAAGGACATACACGATGGAACATATAGATGGAAGTTGCTGGTCAAGGTTTCCAAAAAATGGAACGTTTTTCCCAAAGCTACTTCAACAGATCTTTTTGCTATCTCAATGGTTCTTATTGATGAGGAGGTTTGTTGCTTCATCTCCAATATTATGCTATTTTCCTCTTTTTATTTAAATTGAATGCATCATACTTTCCAATTTGATATTAGAACTTGTATTTTACTCCGTCCAGATTTCACCTGCCATGATCCTTCATCAATTTCCCATATTGTCTTCCAATTTTCTTTAGTCATCCTTCATATTTACACTCATATTAAACAATGACTTTGTTGGATAGGGAACTAAGATTCAAGCTACTGTTGTTAACAAGAAGTTGCATGATAAATATCGTCAAACAGCTGTTGAAGGCCGCATTTACTTCATTGCTAACTTTGTTGTGACTCCTAACATCTATCAGTACAAGGCGACGAATCATCAATATAAACTCACATTTACACCACATACGTATATCATAGAAGATAATGGACCCATACCTTCTTATTCTTATTCCTTTTTTTAGTTGTTGATATTTTAAAGACAACTGAATCCAACCATGTTGATTATCTAATTGGTAATATTTTACTGAATTACAAATGATTATGGT
>JANTPZ010095436.1:0-10277 GCA_025593235.1 Vachellia pachyceras | reverse complement strand
ATAGACGATTGGTGGGCAAACTGATATACTTAACTCACACCCGGCCAGACATTAGTCATGCAGTTGGAGTGGTTAGTCAGTTCATGCACCAACCTCAGGAAGAACATATGACTGCTGTTTACAGGATCCTAAGCTACCTCAAACTCAATCCCGGTAGAGGGATTTACTTTGAAAAAGGAAGTGCTAGAAATATAGAGATTTATATTGATGCTGATCATGCTAGATCTGTGGATAACCGAAGATCAATAACGGGTTATTGCACATATGTCTGGGGCAATCTTGTCACCTGGCGAAGCAAAAAACAGACGGTGGTATCCAGAAACAGTGCTGAAGCTGAATTAAGAGCTGTAGCTCTTGGGGTATGTGAAGGAATATGGCTCATCAGACTTATAAATGAGCTAAGAATTCCATACGAAGGCCCTCTGGACCTCTGGTGTGACAACAAGGCAAGCATAGAGATGACTAAAAACCCAGTTTATCATGATCGAACGAAACATGTGGAAATTGATAGGCACTTCATCAAAGAGAAAGTTGAAGGTGGCATCATCAAATTGGACTATGTACGATCAGCAGATCAAGTTGCAGACATCATGACCAAACCTCTCCCTCGAGTCAAATTTGAAGGACTTCGAAGCAAGCTGGGAATGATAGACATATATTCTCCAGCTTGAGGGGGAGTGTTAGAATTTAGAATTCAAATTTGATTATTTCCTGATTTTGTTTCCTATAATGTTACCTAGGATTAGGGGAATGAATCTGCATTAATGTTGAATTTGTAATTCCTGATTTGGCTCCCTTGATTGAGCCTTTCAGCTACTATATATTTTGTACCTCCGTTCACTCAATGATATAACAATGAGAGTATTATCTCAAACATGGGGAAAATTTTTAATTGTTTGGCTTGTGAGTAATGGATACAGCTTGAATTCATGATCTAATCAAGACTTGCCTTGCATATCTAATGAGGTTTGTCTGTTGAAGCTTTCCTTAACGGTTTAACTTTGTTGAAATTCAGAGCATAATTTACTATTTTTGGCTTTCCTATGAATCTTTGAGAAATTTTGGCTAATGAAAGTTAATTCCAATGCGAACTTGATGATAATGTATCACTAATAGTTGAAGTGAGAAGAGTTCTGCTCATTCTCATATTTCTTATTCTACCTTTCTCTTTGCCAAGTGACTTTAGCTGAAGACCTTTTATATGGTGCGGCAACTTTTTATCAGCATCATCATGTACTATTATAATATGAAGGAAATTGAGCTTATATTGCTGATTTTGGTTGTGTAAGATTTAAAATGTACTCTTCAATCTTCATCCTTTTTACAACTTCAAGTCTTGATGGGTTTCTGACTTCAGGAGTGGGACTTGGTCCTGGAATACCTGGATTGCAAATTGGGTATGGATTCGGTGCTGGTTGTGGGGTTGGTTTAGGATTTGGGTATGGAGTGGGGAGGGGAATTGCTCAAGATGAGAACAAGAGGTACTCAAATGTTGGAAATCTGTTCCGTAGCTCCAGAAATGTTCCTTCTCAGTAAGTACATTTTCTCTTGATGTTATGCCTCTGCCGAAGTAAATGCTCTCATTTTGTTAAGAAATTTATTTATTCATCCATTTCATTTGTCTTCCACTAATTATTTGGATAAACCGTTCCAGTTGTTCCCTATGGACTGTTATTTTTAAAGGCTAAAACCAATCTTTTGTTTGCTGTGTTATTTCTTATAATAAAGTCAAAGATTGATGTGGATAAGGAAAAACCGATAGATAAGTCATGCTAAAACTCAGAAAATGTGCAAGAAGATTTCTATTCTTTAATCTAATTTCCGTTATTACCTTTGTGGTAGCCTTTTTTTCTGAATTACTCTTTTTCTCAGAAGTACATGCTCATTTCTGTTAATATTGATTATTTTAAGGACTTGAGTGTTTCATTGGAGCATAGCATTGAGACTATTTGAGGACTGAACCATATCATCATATTATGAGGCAGATAGGACGATCTGAATGCTAAAATGTCTTTGCTTAATTCCAGTTTAGGTCCCTCGTTTACCAAAAGTTCTTTAATATATTATGTAGGTAAATTAACTAGAAAAGTCCTCCATGCATCTGTACAAGACATTCTAATCGTTTGAAAAAACATGTATCATGAAAAATAAAGAATAAATGGTAAACACAAGCAGAGTAAAGAAGCAATGTCAACATATTTTCTTTTTATATAGCGTTGACTTGATTGAAAGTTAACACACAAGATCTAGATTACTCCAACTTGAAAACTAGTACGATGTCATGGCTGCAATGGAAACCAAAATCACTTATTTGCAACTTTGAGCAAAGCCAAAAGTGCTGTTGAACCTTAATGTTGCTTGCAATTGTTAATCTCATACAAGTGAGAGGGTTAGAAACGCTGAAAGTTTAAATATCAGAAGCATAGGCGGGTGACGTTGCTATTAGGGCAACTAACCGTTGACAAAAGTTGCCACATCAGTTAGCAGCCTTTAAAAAGAGGTTATACCTGCACTGCACTGGCACACGGATTCGTAGCATGGAAGTTGCCGGTGTACGAAATCATATGTGATTGGTTTCAATACTCATCTGATCATCCTTTTTCTTGTGGCATTTAAATATTCGACTGGCTGGTTGACAGGGATGATATTGCTGCACTTGTGGATGAACTTGTCATCAATACTAAAAAGCTTATCAAAACGGCAACCAGAGAAATTGAGAAGCGGAGAAGATGAATGGAATTGGATTTGCTGAATTATTTTTGTGTAATTTGTAAACTGGTGGTATAGCAATTCATAGCAACTACAATATAGCATGTGTAGTCTGTCTGGTATGGTAGTAAATTTATTATGAATGTTCCACTGTGTTATTGCGCTTGTTTGGGTTTCACGTTGAAACCACATTACAAATAAATTAAGATAAAACTTTTTTCATATGTTTATCTAGGCTTGTATAAAATCACTTTCCTAACGGATTATCTGGCCTCACTAAAACTGGATTCCCCAGTCCCCGATAGTTGTGCTACTGAACAAATTCTCTCCAAGTCTTTGATTTATATCAGAAATATTTGGAGAAAAACTGGCTGGAGATGGCCGCGTAGGTTACAATTGTGCTTGTTTGGTAAAGCTTAACTTCTCCCCAAAAGTACGTTCAACAGTGTTTTTCCGTAAAATGAGATAATTTTCTCCACATATTTACTTCGCCTTGTGTAAAAGTACTTCTCTACCGCGTTCCCAAACGAACACAATATAAGGTAATAACGGCCAAAATAAAGGTGGAGCTACTATGAAGATGTTACATTCTTAATTAAAAAAAAAATCCAAAGATTTCAGATTTGCTCCTATAAAGCTAGCTGTGGTTGCATCCGCTTCTTTTCTTGAAAAGACTCCTCAATATGATTAGTGATAAAATATTAACGAATTTTGCATTACTGGACGAAAAAATTTCTATGATAACTTTAATAATAAAGCCGGGGAGTCATATATAAGGGAGAATGTCATTCAAATTTATGAATTTGATGACTAAACTTTTTTAGAAAAATTATAGGATGAGTTGCTAATATTGATTCAAACTTTGTAGACATAGGAGTTACATTTGTAAATTAGACATTTAAATTTTATAAGTTATTTATTTACATTAAAGAAAGTTTGGTTGAGTTGGGATTTTTGAGCTCATCAAGACAAGAACAAGCCTCTAAGATCAAAGAGAAAAGTATTTACAAATCATTCACCGTGTGTATTTGGGAATACATTGGGAGAAATAAGTTTACAGATTTCAAAATGATTTTATGGGTTTCAAGATGATTTTGATTTTGAGAATTTTTTTATCTTGGATTGTATGTACCATTAGAAATTTTTTTTCCTAAACATGACAGACTCAAGTAAACAATGGTTGTGAGTCAACTCCTTTGACAACTAATATTTATAAGTTAATTTCATTAATTTGCAATTGACATTCTTATACTTACACAGGTCAAAACTAATATTTATAAATATTTTCTTAAAAAATTGAGACCTAAATATTATTAATTTCATCTGTTTGTTTTGAAAAATTTGAATGTGGCTTAGAAACAAAATGAAGGGGCGAGTCTAAAGGTGAAAAAAATTCCCTCTAATGAAAATAAAAGGGAGAATTACAATTAGATCTCAATCAAGAGACATAACATCTGATAAATCCTTGTACCTAATTGTGATTCTCCCCTAATTAAAATTTTGATAATATTATAATTGCCCATGAGGTTATTCACTCCATAAGATATAAGAAGAGAAATATGGAATGGCTAATTGTAATGGTAGATTTGGGAAAAAGCTTATGATAGACTTGAGTGGGGTTTTATCCAAGATACTCTATGAGCGATGGGTCTAGATGAAGGATGATCACAGTAATAATGGCTGGCACATTCACAGCAAATTTTCAAATCCTTTGGAATGGGGAACCAACAAAAAAGTTTAATCCATCTAGAGGAATTCGATAGGGGGACCCCATATCCCGTATATCTTCACCCTTTGTATGGAGAGACTGCACCATATAATTAAGGATGCCATCGATGCAGGAGAGTGGGCCCCAATTCAACTTAGCAGAGGAGGACCGAAGATATCTCACCCATTCTTTGCTGACCTTGTGTTGTTTGGAGAAACATCGACGAGCCAAGTTGACGTAATGGTCGGATGCTTAAACAAATTTTGCACTGCTTTAGGTTAGAGGATAAATAGGTCTAAGACAAAATGTGCTTTTCTCAAAGCATCCACTATTCAAGAGACGTTGAAGTGAGCATTAAGATGGGAGTTGATTCACAAGTGACCTAAGGAGGTACCTAGGAGTTCCCCTCATCCATAAGCGTACGTCCTTTATGTTATTTGCCCCCATTTTGGAAAAGACACAAAAGAGATTCTCTGATTGGAAGAAGAGATGCCTCGGTATGACAGGGAGGGCAACACTAATATGTGTCATGGTCTTGGCCATGCCTTCTTATCATATGTAGACCATGTTACTACTAAAGGGTTTATTGAAAGAGATAAACAAAGTAGAAGCTTCTTATGAGATGAAGAAACGAATCAACGAAAGATGCATCTCATGTCCTTGGGAACAAATTACTCAAGATAAAAAAGTAAAATATATCTTTATATTTGATACAATCATATTTAAGGTAATACCAAATGTATACAACTCTCTCTTTGTAGATTCGAATATTAATCCATCGCAAGCATTGATGGAATCAAATCATTTGGGAACTGGGAACAATGCTCCCACAGTGTGGGCAAGGAGTGTTTGTGGCGGAGATTGCTTCACCTACTCGGAAGAAATTTACAAAGACATGAAATCAAAAGGCCTATGTAGATGTATGTTACCTAAATTCAGAGGTAAAAGGAAACTGAAGAAGATGGGTGACACAGAAACGAATGAGATAGAACATGTTATCCAAATCCAATCCCCGTGAATCCACCATTCCACGTCATCACTATCATCCTCCTTGTATCACAGCCGCCCTATCAAATCACTGCATTCGATTACTCATTTTCAACAGCCAATCAAACTCGCGAACTGAATCCTACGTGGCACGTCCACATCCACCAGAACCGTGCATATACTGCTGTCTCCTACTCCTGCCTCTGCCCTTCCACACTCCCTCCTTCATCTTCTTCGGCTTTACACCTTTCAACATTCTCTCTCTGAGGCCTTCCGAGTTCCGACCATGGCCTCCCTCGTCGTCTCTGAGATGCTCGGAAACCCTCTTCCCTTCAATGGCGCCACCAGGTCGGCTCCTCCGCCGTCGCCTTCCAGCCCCGCCACTTTCAAGACCGTCGCTCTTTTCTCCAGGAAAAAGGCCGCCCCTCCCCCTCCTTCCAAGGCAAAGCCCGCCGCCAACGATGAGCTCGCCAAGTGGTACGGTGAGTGTTCTTCAGCTCCCTTCTCCTCTTTTCTTTTGAACAACTCGTCGGGTTTATACTTGTGATTAATTAAACTTGTGTTTGCATGTTGCGTGTAGGTCCTGACAGAAGGATCTTCTTGCCGGAGGGTCTCTTGGACCGATCTGAGATCCCAGAGTACTTGACCGGAGAAGTTCCTGGAGAGTATGTGTCTCCTCTCTTGTAACATTCAATGCAACTCATCACATTTGGCATTTTAGTTACTCCTAATGATACAATGCTTCAAAGACAATTAAGAGAGATGATTACTTAGTTTTGAGTTAACAAGTTGGAAATGGGCTTTTATCTTTAAATAATTGTGAGATTTTAGTGATTGTATTGCTTAATTTGTGTTAATCTGTGTGCATGCAGCTACGGTTATGACCCATTTCGTCTCAGCAAGAAGCCAGAGGACTTCGCCAAGTGAGTTAATTAAACAAAATCTCACAATCTCTACACATACACACAAACACACATGCTAGAATGAATAATTACATTGCTTGATTTGGAATGTTGTGTGATTTGAGTTTGTGTTTGAATGAATGCAGATATCAGGCATATGAGTTGATCCACGCCAGGTGGGCAATGGTTGGTGCTGCTGGCTTCATCATTCCTGAGGCCTTCAACAAGTTTGGTGCTAACTGTGGTCCTGAGGCTGTTTGGTTCAAGGTTTGCTTTCCTCTAATCACTGTCCCAAAGTCATTCTATAACAATTCTTAGTTTTATATAACTCTCTTAACTCCATAGATCTGCCTCATACATAGCAAACTACTAGGCAAAGAAATTTTACTTGTCTCCTGAGTTCACGTCAAATTTTTTGAAGCTGTACTACAGAATTTCATTGTTTGCGTATACATATAACCCTTATTATCTCTGTACTTACTGTTGGGAATATACGCACAAACACGCACACGCTTCAGTTTTGTGATTCTTGTTGTGAAATGAGCTGATGATGAGACTGTTTTGTTTGTGACCAAAATCGCAGACTGGAGCTCTGCTTCTTGATGGAAACACATTGAACTACTTTGGAAAGCCCATCCCCATCAATCTTATTGCCGCTGTTATTGCTGAGATTGTTCTTGTTGGTGGTGCAGAGTACTACAGAATTATTAATGGCCTTGTACGTACCATTTTCAACTCCCCTTATTAACATTCATTCTTTAGGTCCATAAAGATATTACAGAAACAAAGCTAATACATCTATACTGAAACAAGAAAGTTTTACAGGCATCTGACATGCCATCTGCCTGTACTGAGTCAACGAGAACTTGTTAAAATGGGTGATTCAGAAATAACAAGTCTTCTAAAACATTATCTTAGGTGACTCTCTATTGAGAGTATGTTACTAAGACCATGATTTTGTTGGAAGTAATGGCAAGGTTGTTGCCATGTAACTTGGAGGTTTCATGTTCAAATCCTGAAAACAACTTCTCCACTTGTTGGGTAGGACTACGTACATCCATCCTTTCTCAGACATTTCCATTTTCCTAGAGGGAGCTTTGTGCATTGAGTATCCCTTTTTAATGATTTTAGTGGAAGCAAGTAACTACCTACTTCTACCAAAATCATGGTTCTCGTAGCGTTAAATGTGACACCAAATACGAATTAGTTCTTTTGAAGAATTTATCATGAATAACCGATGGACACTCAAATGAGGCGGGAATCTCTCCCTTGAAAGCTACTAATTGAAGTGAGAAAACCAACCTACTTAATACTTAAATGCAGCCTATGAATAAGGTGTGCAGTAGGTGAATAGGAACTTGTGGGAGTGAGTTATATCAGATAACAGCAGTGAGGCTAGAAATGAGTTAAGTTCCAGCATTTGATTGATTGATTATGGTGCCGTTTGGTTTGGTGGCAGGATTTGGAGGACAAGCTTCACCCGGGTGGTCCGTTTGACCCGTTGGGGCTGGCGGAGGACCCAGACCAGGCAGCGATTTTGAAGGTGAAGGAGATCAAAAATGGAAGGCTGGCCATGTTTGCAATGCTAGGGTTCTACTTCCAAGCATACGTAACAGGAGAAGGTCCAGTTGAGAACCTTGCCAAACATCTCAGTGACCCTTTTGGCAACAACTTGCTCACTGTCATTGCTGGTTCTGCTGAGAGAGCTCCCACTCTTTGAAAGAACCAATATTTTCTTTTTTCCTATGTAAAAATACATCTCTCACTTAGACGTCCCTTGAGCCAATTAAATCATTTCTAATTTTGTAAAGCCTGAGTAAATTCGCATATATATTATCATCATCTTCACCTCCTTGCAATTTTTCTGCAACCAAGCTTTGTTTGGTTACATAATGGTTCTTGGATCGTTTAAGTGCCTATTATATGATGCATATCAGTCACATAAGTAGTGAAGGTGTTTTGAAGCACTGTGGTGGGTTAAGTGTTGAGGTGTTTCAACTTCTCACTATATGGAAGGGGTTTGAATCCCACTGCAGCTTTTGGAGAGCCATTTAACTCTTAGATGTCTAGATAAATACCTAAGGGTAATTAATGGCTTGTCCTACCTATCATTAGTATGATTTGAAAGGAAGTGAGATTTCACCCAACTCTTGAATCATGGGTAAGTCTAATCATATTCCCAAAATCTTTGAACCCAATTAATAATTGTAGAGGTTCCTAACACAAATTACTTTATAATTTCCTAACACCATGTCATTTATACAAGATTTATGTACAAACTACAAAGAGCCATGCATTTAATATTTATGTAGTAAATTAAGCACATAAGCTTGAGATGAGCCCCACCAAATTCTAACATACTCTTCTCTTAATATAAAAACTAATCAATAGTTGGATTTAGTCATAAATATAATATTTCAATTTACTTTGTCTTTATATTTACAATTTTTTTGAAAACCCATATTTGTTACGAGTATTCAACATAATTAACTTCAATAATTTATCCAAATTAATTATTTAGCTCTTATATTAAGGATCTGAAAAAGTATTTTTAGCATAATGGAAAATTTAATACTTCCAATGGTCCACTTAATAACAACTTTACATAAATTATTAAATTTAGTTAAAATTACTCTTTGTTAATATCAAAATTACTCTCAATAAAAGGTATTTGTTAGAAGAGTTTCGTCAATAGTTAGAAAGTTTGTACTAGTTAATGATATTATATTACATTATAAAATATGCCAAAAGTGCTTGTAATAAGGATAGGAGTATATATGTTTGTTGTGCACAGCTATCCTACCGGAGACAATTCAGTTTGAGGTATTGTCTGGTATTAAATATGTACAACTCTCCCATTAAGAGCCTTGATTCAATATATTGTGAGGGATTAGCCCCTTTCATTACACTCACCTCCATTTATAATATAAGTATATATAATATTAAATTTTCTGTTAATCCTCCTCTTAAAAAATATGGAGAATTGGGGATAAGTCCCCCATTAGGGAATTAATTAGAGAATGCATCCTGTGATATGGAAGGTCAGTTGCATATTGTAAAAGCTCGATTATATTTTATAGAAGGTTCCATTCTATAATTATTTCTTAACGGTGAACTTATCCTCAATTCTCCCGAAAAAATATTCTATGAATCCTAAATGAAGGAGAAAACAGAGTATCTGTGGGTCTTACTCTTTCAGTCTTTTGCCTTCTGTTGGTTTTGGGCTTATAAGCCCTTCCTTCTCCCCAAGTCCCAACTTTTTTCCTTTGCCAACCCCCAAGTCCCCAACTGTAAAAACATTTACATCACCACTGTGTATGGAGGAAAGAAAGCCCAATTTGAAGGCCCAAAAGTTATCATAAACAGGCCCAAGAGGAATTTTCATAGTTACTTCGTATTGTATTGCTGGTAAGGAAACTAACTTTCAAAACCAATCCAGGATTTGATCCAGCAAAAGAAACTAGTATTTAACCACATGATAAATTAAGGTTTGAATAACTACTGGAGAAGGTCCATATTTAGTGTCTAACAGTGCCTCAATTAGAATTATCTCTGTAGGAGGATATATATGATTCACAAAAAAAATAAGTTGAAAGATTTAGTCCCTCACAATATAACGAACCAAAATTTAAATTTCGGGTGAAAGAGGTGCTCATATTTAATGTTTGATAGTAGCTCGCATATATATATATATGCATTTGACCATGCTACCCTCACTCAAAATATTTTTGGACCATTGCATAATCTCTCACATTATGGCCTATTCACAACAGTTTCCACAACATTGAAGAAAGAAGCTATGGAGAATGCCAATGTCAGCAAGAAGCGCTTGGCAACATTAACTATGGCGAAAACTCCCTTACACACATCAAACCCCCATTTTTTGGTACAATATTACTGTTATCATCCTTCTGGAAATAATATTGTTTGAGACATTATTGGACATTACACGTAAGTACCTTCCCTATTTG
>JANTPZ010095433.1:0-28279 GCA_025593235.1 Vachellia pachyceras | reverse complement strand
ATGTTTTCTAATTCAGTTTTGTTATTCACAATTTTCCAATGCAAATGATTAGATGATCAAAAGGTGAAATCAATGAAAGTGTTCTTGTAGAAAGAATACGCAATACATTGGAAAAATAATTACCCAGTAAAAGTCAATAATTATGTTCCCAGATGAGCCGGAATCAGTAGAAGATGGTGCAAAATGGCCCTAGGGAATATAACAGTCGAGTCAGACGTTTTAATGTAAGTAGAATAGGAAACAAAGGACAATAGCTTTTGTAATGTCGAAGTCTCACTTTTAAGTACAAGAAAATACAGAAGACAAAGCTCCCAAAAATGTGTGCTGAATATATCTCCCCCAAGTGATCGTACACAACGGTTGGGTTGAATATTCCAAACCTGAAAATGTATATAAAATTATTGTGCCTTTTCATTGCTGGAAGGAGAAAAGGTTAACATTTAACCAGACAAAAGATCTTGCTTCCTAGATATAGGTTGTAAGGAGGAAAGTTGAATTCAGTTACTCTGCAATTTTAGCTCAATTGCTTATGGAATAATCCTAAAACAATAAAGAAAGCTACCATTAATCAAAATTTGGAAATTAAAAGAATAAATAATGCAGTAATTACAGATTTCTCAGAAACCTTGTTTAGATGAAATATCTCTTTTCACAAGTGATTGTGGAACAATATATTGATTGAGTACCCACTCTCATTAGATGACCAGAAAACCAAAAGATGTTGGTTCAGTACCAAAAAAGCCATAGTGGCTAAAAGCTAAAAGTGGTCAAAGGCGAAGACTGAAAGAAACACTACAAAATACCAGCAAGTTAATAATACATCTAGTTTGGAAGATTAAGAATCCAAATGTTCTTAAATAGGGCTTTTGATGTATTATTAAATTCTGAAACAGTTTTTAGTCATAAAAGGCATAGTAGGATAAATATAACTAAGATAGTCACGTTGTGTCAGCATGATATGATCTTAGCTGTGGATAGTGCAAACTTTACAAGGGGATAATGGGTCTTGCAAAAAAACAGAAGACCAGAGTGTTAAGCAATGTATGTATGTATGTATGTATGTATGTATGTATGTATGTATGTATGTATGTATGTATGTATGTATGTATGTATGTATGTATGTATGTATGTATGTATGTATGTATGTATGATCTCACCACCAGAGGCCAAGATAAGTGATCAATGTCACTACATATGCTGCCACACCATTTGCCTGTACAACGTAAGCAAAAATGTTTCAGACTTGCAGGCATGTGGAGAATATCAACAAACAGCACATCAGCCAAATAAAGTTAAAAAAAGAAAAGAACTTAGAAGAAAGTCAAAAACTGCATCATTGAACCAAAAAATAACAATATTTTGTATGTCCTTGCAGCAGCTATGCATGGAGGCTAAAACAGAAACTGACTATACCGGTGATAATCAGAGTTTGAACAACCTTGTACACAGGTCGATTTCCAGTAGGAGATATGGGGCCCTCCACCCTTTTACCAGGTAGAAGAAGTTGAAGTGCAGCTTCAAATGCAGCATACACACCAATTATTTTCCAAGCCATCGCTGTGGGTCTAGGCCATATGTTAAGAAATCCCAGCAGCCCATTCTGTTTCAAATAATGCCAAGTCTGTAAAACAGACCCGTCAGCTTGTGTCATTGTGTACCGTCTGCATTAAGTAGAAAATCTAAATTACAAATCTATTCATCAAACTCATTGTTGATTAAATTTTGATATGTATGATTTGTCCCCACAAAAAGCCATCGAACTAATCAGACCGATTGAATGGTATAATATAGTTAAATTTACTTAGAGCACTGTAATAGAAAACGGTTGAGACTAGTCTATGCAAGAAATCGATGAAAATGTTCGCTTTCCTTACCATAACAACTCAACTGAAAAGAATGATAAATGCTCAAAATCAATTTCCTAGCCTCTGGTACGAGTGTGTGTTTGGGAATCGGGGAATGAGTTTACGGATTTCAAGATAATTTTATAGATTTCGAGATGTTTTTACAAATATCAAGATGCATTTTACAGATTTCAAAATGCTTTTTACGAATTTATATATACGTTTTGTTTTGACTATCGTGCACCTTTAGGAAAAGGTTTCCCAAACATTGAAAACTAGTATCTGGTGAATTAGATGAGAATCAAAGGAAAAGATCCGAAATCGGCGTGCTTCAAAAACCATGGATTCATTAATATCTTATTTTAACAATGAAGATATGCAAGATAAGTTAGGCTCCACTCTAAGCAGGTTACACCTGTTTTTCATGAGATTGGTTTCATCTCACTTGTGGCTTATGTATAGATTTTTTTTGGTAAACTATATAAAGATATTTTTTATATCTATGTTTAGGTTTGTTTTCGGTCTGAACAAGCCTGCAAATAAAATTGAAAATGCAATAAATTAAAATGAAAAAAGGCAGTGAGTGAGAGGAGGAGACGCGCAGGGGGAGGGGGATGAGACGAGAAGGTAGAGATTAGATAGTGGGGGGCACGCTCTTCGGGGAAGAGAAAGGGGGGGAGATAAATGTCCCCCAAAAAAAATTGCCTTTGAAACCATTTTACACGCAACAGATACAAATGATCATGTAAGTCGAGATAAAACTATCTGAAATATATTAAAACCATCTCGAAATCTATAAAAATAATCTTAAAATTCCCAAAACCATTTAAAAATCCGTAAACTCCTTTTTCCCAACGGAACTTTTTTCCAACGGAATTCCCAAACACACACTTAGTGCTTGTTTGGGAATGCCGTTCCCAAAACGGTATACGTAAGCCGAGATAAAACCATCTTAAAATCTGTAAAAACCATCTCGAAATCCATAAAACCATCTTAAAATAAGAAAAACTATCTCGAAATCCATAAAATACATGTGTAAATTCATTTTGAGTTTTCAAACAAACACTTATTCTTTCTCTTTCTTTTCTTTGCATTACGCGCGTAGTCGTTTGGCAACTTGAAAAAGAAAAGGACATAAATTAATGCATCCTCCTTCCCGTTGCAGAGATCTCAACTCTCTCCGACTTCCTCAAGGATGGGAGTACGTACTGACTGCATTAAGCTTAGTATGCATTTGCTTGTAAAAATTATAAAAGCTACCTAGCTTTGATCAACCAATTCAATCAGGGTTGAGCAAATGATCATGTGGATTCGCCCAAACCCGGTATAATACTGCGTGTTTATGTTTGGCAATCCGTTGGTGGGAGAAAGGATTTTACAGATTCCAAAATATTTTAGGGATATCGAGATGTTTTTTTACAGATTTCGAGATATTTTTACCACTTTTAAGATGTCTTTTGTTTTGTTTTAAATGCATCGTTAAAAAAAGTTTTTCTAAATATACACACTGGGCAATGCCTCGGCCTGAAATTAAGCTAGTTTGGAAGATTAAGAATCCAAACATTGACTCTGCAAGACTTCAGATTTAAACGTGCTAACATTAAAATCGATGAATAAAAAGGCCCATTTCTGCCACACATCAAACCCAGACGAGCATAAGCATAAAATCATATGAAGAAAGTAGGAGCAAAGAATTCAATGGAAAAATCGCAGAAAACAGAGAGAGAAATCGAAAATGGAAAAAGAAGCTCACAGGAGGATGACGAATGGAGGACAAAGCGAGAGAAGAGACAACATGGAAAAGTAGGTCAGGAGAGGCGATTGTACGGTCTTGGACTCTGCCATTGTGATGGCTCTGTGAATGCACAAATTCTCAGCTCAGCTCGCTCACTCAGATCCTGATTTCCAGGGGGACGACTTGGTGAAGAAGGCCATGCATTGGATCACGAATGCATAATATGTCCAACTTCGAATTTTCGACTGAGCTCCTCCTATTTTAAGATAATTACCAATTTCCCCACTTTCTCTCAACTTTTTAAATGGAGGTCACGGTTTCCAAATACGTTAAAATTACTCGGAAAGGTTAGATTAGCTTTTCCTTTCTACTTTCATATCTGAACTCATCTCTCACCTCAAAAAAAAAAAATTTTTAGGAATAATTACCGTTAGATCATAGGTCATAGGAATAATATATGAAAAGTTCTAATGATTTATTACTAAATTATTTTCACTTTGTTATTGATAAGTTATTGAAACTTGTATGATATTATTTCCCGAGTGATTCTACCTTAGGCTGTGAAATTTTTATGTCATGTTATATACGATGGAAGTTGTTCTTTTATTAAAACAAAAGAATTTTGGTAAAAAATGTTATAATTAAATAATTTATTTAGTCCTTTTATTATCTCTAAAAGGAGTCAACTGCGACTGAAATGGTATTAGATTCAGAATTTATCACAGAAACGGTTTTATATTGGCCATTGCTTGTGTAAAAATATTTTATTATGTGGACTTGTACAAGGTGTTTCACGTGACTTGTCAACTTTGAATTACATACAAGGAGATTTAGCTTTAGATCCCAAATAAACAAGTTATTTAAGGAATGGTCCCATGAAGAAAAATATTTAATGAGATGTGTCAATTGATAATATGAGGTCCTTGTATTGACAACACCCTTTATTGTTAGGAGAGATGAAAGTTTTAAATTTGTGATCAAATCCTCACTTATGAGACTCTTCAACGTGAGTTTTATCATCAGGTTCTTGTATTGACAATACCCTTATGGAATTTTACCATCAAGCTCTAAGTAACTCAATTAATAAACAAAAGGTTATAAAGATTGGTAAAATTACCATCAAGTTCCAATTGTAGCTGATCTTATTGTTATAAGGACCTGATGGTAATTTTATCAACCTTTGGAACGATTTGTTCATTAATCCCTCTATTTAGAATCTGATAGTAAATTTCGCTCTATATTTCATATTTGAAAGTGGCTGCATGTGCTGTGTTACGTGAATCGCATTTCATGGAACCTTTTATTTTATTTTATCTTTTTTTAAAGCTAACTAAGACACGTTCAATTATATTATGGCAGTGTTTGGTTCAGCGGTTGTGAGACTAAAAGGAGCTTTTGAAACCCAAAAGCACGGTGGGCCAGTTGCTGCTCGTTTGCTTCAGCGTCTAGGCAAAATGGCCTTTACCAGTGAAGCAGCGTCTGGCGAGAAGGAGCTAAGGGGCATGATGGCGTGAGAAGTAGATTGAAGGAAGGCATTTATTCAAAATGGGTACACAGATGGGCCCCACCAATTACTGTTCTTGTGTTCCCTCAAGTCCGTGACTTACACCAAAAACCGGATGAAGGAAATAATGGTATACATGGTCACAGGAGATATCAACTTTTGGCATATATGAAAAATCCAAAAAAAAAACCTGCATTATAATTTTCCTACAGTATAATTTTCCTTTTTTTTATTATATTTAATTTACATATATTTTCATTACTCCATCTTTTTACTTTTTATCATTATCTTTATCATCAAAATTATCACAAATAGCTAAAATAATATATATATATATATATGTGTGTGTGTGTGAATGTATAATATTTAATGATATTCATGTCATTCTAAGTAATTTGTCATCAAAAATCACTTCTCCAACGTTTATCCAAACAGTTTCTACTTTTTTTAAAAAATCACTTTTCAAACGTTAATCCAAACATAAATCAAGTTACACTTTTAACTTTTACTCAGATTTCTTTTTTCAAAATAACTTCTACCAAAAAATCACTTTTTCCACCGTTTATCCAAACGGACACTATTACGATCTTTTTTTTTAATTAAGTGCATTTGAATAATAAAAAAAGGCCTATATATCAGCCAAAACCATATAATAAAAATGAAGCCACGTGACTCACGTAAGAGCAATTCCATAAGTTAAGTAGTGTTGTTTGGAAAAGCTTATTTACTCTCTAAAAGCACTTTCAACAATGTTTTTCCGCAAAAGGTTATAAAGATTGGTAAAATTAACATCAAGTTCCAATTACAGCTGATCTGATTGTTATAAGGATATGATATTAATTTTATTAACCTTTGAAACGTTTTGTTTATTAATTCCTTTATTTGGGATATAATAGTAAATTTGGCTGTATATTTCATATTTGAAAGTGGCTGCATGTGCTATGTTACGTGAACCGCATTTCATGGAACCTTTTATTTTATTTTATCTTTTTTTAAAGCTAACTGAGACACGTTCAACTATATTATTACGATCTTTTTTTTTAATTAAGTGCATTTGAATAATAAAAGCCAGGCCTATATATATATCATCCAAATCCAAATCCAAATCCATGTAATAAAAATGAAATCCAAAAGCACGTTTTGGCAAATCCAAATCCAAATCCAATAGCTAACTGACTCACGGAGCCACATGGCTCAGTTTGGCAAAGTTTCCAAAAACACGTTCAACAGTATTTTTCCTCAAAATGATGTAATCTCCTTCACATATTTGCCTCGACTTACATAAAAATACTTCTCTATCGTTTTTCCAAATGAGCCTGATTGATTTATCATAATAAAAAATTGCACATAAAAAATATTAAACTTAAACAAAGTGATATCACGTTGTAGCATGAGTACATATAATAATCAGCGGGTTGGTTGGGTTAACGGCTTACTTTTAAAAAAAAAATTAAGAGCTAGAAACATGGAAAAAATGGAATTAAATTAGGATAATATAATTCATTAATTTTTTTTTTAAATATGGTAATTAAAATAGCATTTAAATATATATTTTCTATTTAAACAAATTTACTCATGATAAAATAAAATAAAATTAATTCATCTTATCCCAATTGTTTTTCTCAGTGATATTTAATTTAACTTTAAAAATTTAAAATATGGGTAAACTAAAATAATATTTTAGGTTTTAATTATTAATTTTTTAAAATAAAATATAATTACTAAATTTTATTATTTTAATATAATCGATGATTTATGGTTTTTCTGAACCTTTATAATAACAGAACTTGACGATGAAATGAACATAGAATGATTCCTTGGATGCTTTTTTAAGTTTTAACCTATCACTAGAGAATGTGCTCTTGATAGTTGTTGTCGATACAAAGGAGCTACTCTTTGGAAAATTGAGAAGTGGGATTGAACAACGCACGGTATATTTTAGAGAAATACTGGCAACTAATTTTCATGATTTAAGAATTTATATGTAATTTAATTATACATATAAATATTTTATAAAATATTTTATAATTAAGTAATTTATTCATTTTTTAATCTCTCTAAGAAAAGTTAACTACATCTTATATTAATTACGAGTGCATCAGTAGATGTTGATGTTTCTATTTTTTTTAAATTTCCATCTCTGTTTTTTGCTTTTTTTTATTCCTCTGACAAGGTACAAACAAACTTGCCACTATGTTTCTGTCTGTCTTTTTTTTCCCTGATAGAATGACTCTGATAAATTCATACATTAGTATACTGTACATACAATAATAAATAGGCCCATATCCAAAATTAAAAAAAAAACAGATTGGAAATAAACTATACAAGCACTGATAAGCTGGGCCTAGTGGATGAAGCTTTCTAACAACATATGGGAGGATTAAGCGAAATGGGAGACTCTTTGATTTGAAAGGACAAGATCTGGATAAGAAGGTTGAGCCCATAGCCCAAGACTGAGAGAGTGCATCAGTAATTCTTTTTATACAAAAAAAAAAATTTAGATGAGTTAGATTCAGGGTTCATTCCTTGGTCAAAGTATGCTCTAGGTTTAGAGAGCGCTTACAGAGATACTTACAAATCATCCATCAATAAGTTCCTCACAAAACCCATGATTTTATGGGCTGTTAGCCAATTCCTTACTAAGTGGACCACCGTTGTTGACAATAACACATCAATTTTAGCTTCTTGAGGCAATAATTTAAACAATCTGCATGTTTCTGAGGAGCTTGGAATCTATTTCCGCCTTATTTAAGACTTTGTTTATATTAATGGTGTAAATCAAGTTCATGTAAGTTGCAACAAAACCCTTCTCACGCATACTTACCTTGTACACCATAAAATAAAGTTGGAAAAGCAGCTTTCACTATTACGTCGTAAGCCCAAGGTTTCACACTACTACAAGGAGCTAGCCATTGCAAGGACTTCAAGACGTCTACACTTGTAGTGTTTGAAGATGTTCGATAATGGACTCATTTAACAACGCGATAGAAGTGCTTTTATCATTTACGAGGTAAATGTATGAAGTGGATTATTTCGTTTTGTGGAAAAACACTGTTACAGGGAGCTAGCCTTTGCAAGGACCTCAAGACATCTACACTCGTAGTGTTTGAAGATGCCCAATAATGGATTCGTTTGGTAAACGATTTTACATTTATGAGGTATATCATGAAGAAAATTATCTCGTTTTATAGAACAACAGTGTTACAAACACGTTGTCCAACAAGCTCAATGCTGAAGGCGAGTCAGCCGAGGATTGAGATACAGATACAGGACATTGAAAGAAGAACCTGCAGCAAAGTATAAAAAGCTATACGTAAGACTATTAGTGTACATATGAGCAACATGACAAAAGCCATCTCAGATGAAGTGCTGCTGCTGCTCCTATGTTTCTGTTTGTTCATCGTCCTCTAAGAAAGCGACCATGTGGTTAAGTCAACTTGGCCAGATGGCTACCAGTAAGTCAACGGCTCCATTCACCTCTCACACTAACCATTCAAACACCACACTGATTCATTGTCAACACACATTTTAGCAAAATTTTACTCCTTTTTCAAGACCCTTTTAAGAATGGTTACAATCATAAAAGAGTTAATAACGTTTGGACTGTTCAAATCTAATCTACACAATCCATATTTGTTTTTTTAAAAAAATATTTTGATGGGTATAAAATATAACAAAGATAATTTCGTAACTGTTATTTTAAAAAAAATGATTTTTCTTATTTAAAAAACTATCATTTTAAAAAAAATCAAATGTCAATATCTGATTAGTTATTTCTATTAAGTAGAAGTGTAAGGAAACCCGTTCCCCCTTTTTATGTTTAATTTATACTACTAAAAAAAGTCTTACATTCACAGAACATATTTCCCAATTACTCATTAAACCAAATATTCATATTCATGATGATTATTTTTTAATTAAAGGGTGGACTATAATGGTTTTACACTGGATCGAACCCACAATCTCCCACTTGAAAGTTGAGGATTTCCATGCCACTTGGGTACAGCTCCCCATATTATTCATAATGAAACTTGAAGCTGAACATTGAACACATATCTTTTTATGATGCAAAACCAGTGTTTTTCAACTAAACCAATAATTTTCTCGAACTAAAAACACCCAACTCTAATTCTCCGCCCAGTTTATTAGCTCAGTCAATTTTTTACCAATTCATCATGTTAAGTTTCTTCAGACATCTAAACTCCAACGTTTCGAAGACACACACATCTATGGTTGAATCTGTGTTAACTGTCAAAATTTAAACAGAGAAATCCAAAAGGCTGAAGGTTGGTTTGGTTCGAAGGGTATTGGCATGAAGATGAGAATTTGAAGGTTGAAGAAAAATGAAGGAAAAGAAAGCCTCAAGTCAAAGTGACAAGAAAGGAATGAAGAGTAGCTGAGACATGGAGGATAAGACTGTTAGGTTTTACCTAAAGCTCAAGCTTTAAAAAAAACCAAAACAAAAGACAGATAGGGAGCACATAAGGGAGAGACAAGTTTGAAACAGAACAAGTTAATGGCTTCTTGTTTTTGTATGGGAAGAAGGAGGAAGGTGAGACTGAAACAGAGAGTTTGTCATCAATGTTACTGCTCAATGTCAATACTATGAATCCTAACTATGACTCTCCAACATCATCACCTCCAACTCCTGCCTCACCCCTTCCGGTCAGTTTCGGACCCGGCAACCGGACATACTCCATCTCGGCGTCGTCAACTCCTTCGCCTCCCTTCTCGCCGGCACCTTCCAGCCAAACCTCTCTCGAGCCGGACAAGGTTCCTCTTCTGCAAGAAGACCAACCAACTACTGCTGATACTGCTGCTGCTATTACTACTACTAATTCGCCATCAGCTTTTTCCTTGGATTACCAAGAACTAGAGCCTAAGAGTACTACATGCCTCCAGGAACTGTAAGTTCTCCTTCTCTTTTCAATCATTAAATTGGAGTTTAACAGAGACAGAAAAACAAAATGGTTTGGTTTGGCATCAGGAACTTTACATGAACGCACTTGCATTAGTTTCATTTGCATAAATTATACCAATTAGAATTTTTACTTGAGTGAATTAATGTTTCAAAGATCAGTTCCAGAGGGTGAATGATTAATCAGACCAATTAGGATTTCATTTGATTCCTTGTTTAGCAGACGAGGGCAAGTAATGTAAAAACCATTTGAATGGTATTTTCTTTTGAAGCTTACTTGACTGTTAGGTTTAGTTTTCTTTAATTCAAAAACCAGACATTCCTACTTATATAGCATGCAACCACCAGTCAAACGCAGAGGATTTACATAATTACTAAAAAAAAATAAACTTTACCATGTTTTTTTTACCTATTTAAACAAGCATTACAAGGATTTATTTATTTATTTATTGGAAAACCATCATTCTTAAGTTAGCTATATTTCCCTACAATTTTTAATTTACTGCCTACATATTTTTGTCTTTTCATTAAATATTTTAATTATACTGTTAACACAAATAACTTCTGGGTTAACAATGCTAACAAAATAAAGCTACAGGCTTCAATTAATGGTGCAAAAAGGATAAAATTAAAATATTTAAGGAGGAAAAAACACTCAAATTGAAGAAGACTCCATACCTCAAGAAGGTCTTCCCTTATTTATTTATGTATCTATTTATAAGTACTCCGTCCCGTCTTTTTTTTAAGCACCTTATAACTAATTCACATGTATTAATAAAAACAATTAAAAACATTGAATTTATAGTAAAGTTTAAGTGGTCTTCAATATTACTCTTATTAACTACATTTAATTTCAATATCATATTAAGTTCTACTTTTTCAGTAACATTATTAAATTATGGTCATACAGAAAAATTAATCTTTTTTTTTTGAAACAATCAAATGTTGTTATAAAAAAAAAATAACTAAAATTTTCTCATAGAAGGAATCGTAGAAAAGGAATTTCATATGACTCACTGGGTTTTTTTTTTTTTTTAATTTGTTGTTGCCATAATGAAACAGGTTAGAATGGTTTGTGCAGAGATGCTGCTGCTGCTGTATCAGATTCATTGAATTATCAAACCGCAATACAAATTCTCGATGACACAAAAACCAGAAGACAAAAAAACCATGGCTTCGTATTTTACCAGAATTTTTGTCTTTTAATATTTCTTAATTTCAGATTCTAAGTTACATCTCATTGGGTTATCGCTAACACAGCTCTTTGTTACCATTTAACTTCCTGTACCTGGAAAAACAGAGTCACATACAACAGCAAGATAAGATATGAAACATCATCTATGAACATGTGCTCAGATTTGTGTGCTGATGACTGAGTTACTTATTAGAATCTGTTTCCCATAACGTTATATATATAAGGGGCTCGACTTCTCTTTCAAATATCTTTCTCTTTTTCTTCTCGGAAGCATATCTCTACCCTTAAATCAAAGAAATTTTTTTTTGTTACATTGTTGGTCCAATTTTTTTTTATACAAAAAGAGAGTACAAAGGCTCAAAGTAAAGAGATAGACTGTGCCTAAAGATATAATTCCAAAATGTCATTTGAGCATTGTGCCTAAAGATGAGGTGGACATGAGTTGTAAACTGTGGTGGAGAAGATAGACTCCCTTGTAAGTGCATCTGCCAAACGGTTTCGCGCCCTTAGTACATAATGGATAATTAAAGTCCACTCCCTTTCCATAAGTTTCTTGATTTCAGAGAACAACAATCTAATATTAGAAGCGTTGCAATTTGTGTTGATCATATCAACTAATAGCTTTGCATTAGATTCAATAATGACTTTTTTAAATTGCTGGTCCAATTTTAACAACACAAACATTGAATTTAAATTCACGGCCCATCACATTGGCTACAACCTGTGAATTCATTGGTGGACTGATTGTACGGCCCAAGAAGGATAGATGAATAGAGCTTATAAAAGAACTTATATTATTCACTAATAAGATATTCGTACCAGCAGTGGGATTTGAAGTTATAACCAAATGGGTTGTGACCAATATTTTTCCAACTAGAACAATATTTGTTGATATCAAGAAGTTGAAAATGAAGAATGTAGGTTAGGATATATAGGATTACACAGAAAAAGAAAGATGCACACAATAGAATAAAAAGAGCTTTATTTGGCCAACTTTACGATATGAGGAAGGGAAAATCCCCAAAAAAATACCAGTTGAACTCCAAAATTCTAAATTAGTCACATGAATATGTAAAATGACAAATTAGCAAGAGTGCAACAATTTGTCATTTTGAAATGTTGGTGTTTTAACAAAAATGACCCTCATTAAAAAAAAAAAGATAAAGGCGACCCATCTCTGGAGCATCGCCGCCGGTAGGCCATTAAAGCTCTTGTGCCAAGTGGCCGTTACTTGATCGAAGATTCACTTGCCGCCTATCGGAGCTCTGTCACCTGTAACTATTTTTTGAATTTGGAACCAAGGTGGTGGTGGTGGAGGAGAAAGGATTTACCCCAAAAGGTTGACCATTGAGTCACCAAATCACTTGTCAATATAATACATATAAATATACAATACATGTAATCGTGTAACATGTCGTGTAACATTTTATTTAGTGAGTGTGCTTATAACGTGAATGACAATATTTGTAAAAGTATTGATCATATCAATAACAATATTTATTACTACAATTAATAAAGTTCATATTTGGAGAAATTCAATTAAGTGGTTGAGAGTGTGAAAAATTGACTATGCTAAACAATTTTTATAGGTAAAAATGCAATGTTTTAATCGTTAACTATACTTGTAACGCAAATAATAATATTTGTAAAGATATTTACCATTTCAATTATTGACTACATTTGTTATACGGAAGACAGCATTTATAAAGATTTTGACTATTTCAATAGCGTGCGAATATAAACTTTAATAATTAACTATATTTATAGTATGAATAACTACATATTTAAAGTTATTTATCATTTCAATAATTCTATTTACTGCTATTTTTAAAAAGTTTCATATTTGGTAAAATTCAATCTAATTGGATAAGGATATGGTGAAATGACTATACTTGTCAAGTTTTACAACTAAAAGTGTAATGTTTTAAATTTGACTACGAGCTTGTTTGGTAAATCTGTTGGAAGAACTGACACAGATTCCGAGGTAAATATGTGAGAGGAATTTTATCTCGGTGAACGCAGGAATACCTTTTGGATGCCCAAACGGGCTATCCAAACAAGCGCTTACATATTTTACTCCATTTATCATTTCACTCCATTCCTGTCTCTTGCCGCCACAGACGCAGCTTCGCTGATCTCCGGGACGACGACGTTTTGCTTGCCGCCTCTCCCTCCCTTAACACCTTCCCATGATCCTATCTACCTATACTCTTCTGCCAAGTAACTTGCACTGCTCCAATTCACTACTTCATACATACATACATACATACATACATACATACATACATACATACATACATACATACATCCATGCATGCAATGCATACATGTATACATGCATGCTTGTGTGCTAACAAAGTGAGTGTGTATTTATATATATGTGAACATATCAGACATGATGGGGATGATGGTGGAGAATCTGCAGCAGTAGGGTGGCGGCCATTGATTTTCAGGTAAGTAGTGTTTGTGTCTCTGTCTCGCGGGTTGTTGCTTCTATTTCTTCAGTGGTCACTAGTATCGCTTGGTTGCGGATGAAGGGCTCAAAGTTGAGATTATCCTTCTTCTTAAGAGTTGAATTAATTATCGAAATCAATGGAGATCTTATAATTGGGTAAGAATTCAGAATCAATGAAACGGGGATGGCTGGTTGGAGTTGAACGAAGGACAAAGAACCAAGGGAACAAAAACATGATAGATGTCAACGTAAATAACCATAACAATGACTTGCGAGAAAAAAAACCTTCGTGGAGGACGCCGCATTTCCCTCAGCCATTGCAGTAATATTATTGGAGGCAACATCAGCTAACATTGCTGCATCCAATAGAAACATTACAAGGATTTAAGAAGCAAAGGATGAGGTTATAAAACCCAACACAGATAGATGTTATTCTGACAATGTGTCAACCATGTTAACGTAAGTCAGCAAAAACAGACGCAGATGAAACGAAATGAAAGCGAATAGAAAGACGATGATAAACCAGGACGGGAATTACTTGATAAGAGAATGAACAGGAAGAATGGATTATGGAGAATCATGGTGATACACAATCTGAGATAGACAATAAATTAAAAAGTTGATCTGCATCATCAAGCCCTGATGTTCCCGTACGCAAAACTAAGCCTAATCTTCGCTTTCCTTCTGGATTGAACTAACTTATTTTTCCTCACTTTGGTGTATTTTTCCTGGATGATAACACACAGAAAAATCTCCCAAAAAAGATCTGAAATGATAAGGGAATTTATAGTGCGAGACAGATAGAAAAAGGAAAAGGCAAAAACTTCTCGCATGTAGAAACATAAAGGAAAACAATACTAACATGGAAGCAACAAATGAATGGGACAACATTACCTAAAGATTAAGCAAAAGAAGTAAAAGAATAAAAATCAGCCTCAACGCTCTGAATGTATAAAAGTGAAAGAGAAAGAGAAGGGGGTTGAAGAAGAGAAGAAGCGTGGAAAAAAAAGGACCTATGGTGAAGTGGACGACTAAGAAACACGTTCAAACAAGCATTTACAGAGGTTCTTTTCTTGGGTTCGACGTTCCTGGTGACGAAAAGGGCCTTCGCACATTCTTTTGTTTTTGTTTTATTTAAAAGGGTAGACACTAACCGTACGTCGTTACGACGGTGGGATTGAACACGTGACCTTCAATCTGGGAGATACCATACCACTAGAGTACAAGCCTTGCATCATTCGCACTTTCTTTATACATCCACTTTTCTCCCCTTTTCCCAAAAATTCTGTAAGGGAAATATCCATGAGAGGCTTCTGGGAGCCATCGGAGATGCAGAAACCGTGAAGATGGAAGGAAGGGAATTGGGGATTGCAAAAGACGAAATAAATCTTAATGGGTGCTAAAGTGGAATTCCATTCACAATATTGCTCATAAAAATACTTCCGAAGTAATACTGAGACTGAGGTGGTACTTTTGGGTAAAAATGGTGTTTATCCATTGAATTTTTACTTTCCATCATGGTGTATACGTGTACATGTATAAAAAATTTACAAAGAACAAGCTACCCTTCAAGAGATTAAATTATTTTTGCATGAAAATGAAAAACAGTCTTCAAGATTAATTTTTGCAAGCAATGATCATAATTTTTGCAAGAAGAGTCAATGAATTACTAAATTCAGAGTAAAAAAACGCGCGCGCATACATTTTTTAGGCTATTTTATCTTGATTGGCTTCTAGAAAATGAGCATTCTTCTTCATACACGGGTATGGGTATTTAAGCATGCTGAGTTGATGCCACTGAGTGATAGAGATTGCAATGTAATGTTTCAGGATAATTCAACACATTTAACCTAGTTTTATACTACATTCGATCTATGATATAAGCTCAAGTTGATTTTGTTTAAAAATATCAAGAAAATTAAATAAACTACTTTAAATTATATATATATATATTCTAAATACTTATATATGTTATCAAATTATATATCGGTTTATAACGGTAGTATTCATTTCCATCCTACCCCAATAGTTCTATTCCGATCCCGATCAAGAAAAACTGAGATAGGACATGGGAAGGACTTTATCTAATCCATGTTTTTTTGTGTTGTGATGGATATTTATTTTTCAAAATAGATAACTAATATTTTTACAAGTAGTTATACAAAAATGTGAGAAAAATTTATTATGAGGTTCCACATAAATCAATTAATTAAGAAATGGTTTCAAAGATTGTCATATTTATTTTCAAGTCCATGAAACCTTTTTACAATATATTAGAGAAGGAGAGATGTCGTAAGAAAAAGGGTCTCCTGCTTCTCTCCGTCACTCTGGACTCGCGAGTCACCAAGTCAATTGACAACCCAGGCAGAGGAGAGAGAAAGATTGTGGCCATGGCGGATCAACAAGACTTGCCTGATGGAATGGTACAGAACTTATTGGATCAAGATTCTCTGAAGTGGGTATTTGTTGGAGGCAAAGACGGTGTGGGCAAGACCACCTGTAGCTCCATTCTCTCGATCCTTCTCTCCAGGGTTTGAAGTTCTGTTCTGATTATCTCCACCGACCCCGCTCACAACCTCAGTGATGCTTTGCAGCAACGCTTCACCAAGATCCCCACTTTGGTTAATGGGTTTACAAATCTTTATGCTATGGTAGAATCTCATTTCCTGAATTAGTCTTTTTTTTTTGTCCCTGTCGCCTACCCTCTTGAAAGAGGCTTGTATTTTATATTTGTAATTATGCCTTTATGATGAATCTGAGCATTGCCATGTTCTCAAGTGTTATGCTCTATGGTCAACACAACATCGATAGAAACATTATTGCATGGTTTTAGAATCTCAGATTGCATAGTTTTGGATATTTTTTGTATTTTCTATATTGTCCGGACACTTCTTGAGCAATTGATAGTGGCTTACATGAGTGCAAAGGTTTTCTTTGAATTGTTTTGAAGCCTTCTATATGCGTTTACTTCATTCAAATGTTTATATGAAGAAATAGGTTTTAAAACTTCCTAGTATTCTCTCTATAAAACTGATGTATTACTAACTCCCCATTCCCTCTCCCCTTTTATATCAACTTTAGTTGTATAACTTCTTTATTATATAACACATTTCAATTATTATACTCAGTACTTTAATCTTCATGGTAGTTTGTTGTCTAGGTCCAAATTTTGTTGTAATGTTTATTGGGAGATTTATCGTAAGGTTCCAAGGAAGGAAGTTATTTATGAAAAGGTTTCAAGAGGTTGTCAATGACAGTCGAGGAGCACCATTGACAAATGGAGCAGCTGCCATTGACAACTCTTGGGACCTTTTTCATAAATAACTTCCTTCTTTGGGATCTTATAATAAATCTCCCATGTTTATTTGCCCGGTATATTTCATATATAGGAGGTGGATCCTACCGTTGAACATGAGGATGTTGGTGGTTCTGATGGGATGGATAGCATGTTCTCAGAACTAGCTGGTGCTATACCTGGAATTGATGAGGCAATGAGCTTTGTTGAGATGCTGAAGTAAGGAAAAAAGATGTCTCTGATTCAACAGTGATTGAAATTTTTCTGAATATTTGTTGCCTGAGTTTTGAAGTAGTTTGAAGGGTGTTATGTTTATAACTTTACATAGCCTGATGGACTTCATTTTTGGATAAAAAATATTAAATTTGGAACAAAATTTTGGATAGGAATACTTGAAAGAAGGGAGGAGATAATCATTTAAAGAATTTGCAACTATGAGGAATCTATCGTTAAGATTTGGCTTGCAAGAGGAAAGAAGCATGTTTCTTTAAGTATCACAATAATTACATATGGCTATCGAAAATCAAACATGTCACTTAAGTAGCACGAGAATTATATATGGCCATCCAATGTGGCTCCATTTTGGAACCGTTATTGAAGAGCTAATGACCTTGATGTCTTCTCTCTATGGTGACTGTTGGGTTGCACCATCTGCAGGTAGGGTATTCCGTGGAGGTTGTTCTAGGTTTCATGCCAATTTATGGAGATCTAGGCAAACATGAGGAACCTACCCTTTAAAATTGGCTTATGATGGGGAACAACCATTCCAATGAAATATAAAAATGACTAATTCTTTCTTGGAAATCAGGTTCGTGGAATATGCGTGTGTGGCATTGAGGGCATTGCAACATCGTCTAGGGACAAAACTATTAGGTTCTGGACTCTAGACCCTTCGAACAAACGCAAGTTCTCGTGTTCAAAAATTTTGTGGGGGAATACGAGTTTGGTTGGACCGTTGGCTTGGATTTCGCCGAATGAGGACTATCTAGGGGGTGGAATTGTAAATGAAACCGGTGGGGGTGTAAATGAAACCTGATGGGATTGTTAATGACATCTGCTTGGGTTGTAAATGAAGCCTGGTGGGGCTGTTAATGATGCATGATATGGTTGTTAATGATGCCTGTTGAGTTGTAAATAACAGCTGATGGGGTTGTCAAAGATAGTTGCTTAGATTGTGAATGAAAGCTGGTGAGGTTGTCAAAGACAACTGTTTGGGTTGTAAATGAATCCTGGTGAGATTGTTGCTGATAGTTGCTTGGGTTGTAAACGAAGCCTAGTGGGGTTGTTAATGATAGCTACTTAGATGGTAAATGAAGCTTGGTGAGGTTGTCAATGACGGCTGCTTGGATTGTAAATGAAGTCTGGTGGGATTGTCAATGACAACTGCTTGGGTTGTAAATAAATAAATGCGTATAATTTAAGTATATTTTCTATGCAATATGATCAACATTTTGACTCTCTTCCCAAATTTTTTGGGTCAAATAAATAATGCACAATTAAATGGAAACATTGTGTAAATCTTTGGATAAAGTAAAGGAGGAAAGGGGTGTACAGAAATGGGAAGTGTAGTATAGCATTACCTATAAAGCAAGCATAGGCCACATTCTAGAGGTAGCTTTATAAGTAACTGCTTGAATTGCTGCCTTGTGAGCCTCCCAAATTCCACCGTCTCAACGTACTGCATATGACATTTAAATGAACTAAAGAGTGTCAAGAGAAGAAATTTTCATATGCATTAATCCAAAATAAATTTGCAACAATGCAATGATTTGGATCCTCTCGAAATGTTTTGCAGTAAACATTGTAACAAATATTTCCCATGACTGTCACGTACAGTCCACCAAGTGAACAAAATTAAGGGTGTGTTTGTGTTCCTAAAAACTTATATTTCTAAATTAAGTGAATCATCTTCACCTATTTGTATCACTCTTTCTCTCTCTCTCTCTCTCAAAAGAGAATCGTCTTCACCTATTTGCATCACATTCTCTGTCTCTCTTAGTTATTTGGTATTAGAGAGTCCAAATTCGTTTTTCTCCACAGTACCTACCATCTTGTGAAACAAGAGTGTATATACCAACAAGTAATAAACAGATTGAAGCTTTGGGGTTAATCAGATAAATTATTGCAGCATACAGCAAAATCAATGCTCAAGTTTGAAATGCCTATCTGCAATATTTCCTATTTTAAAGTTTGTAAAAGGTTTGGACTTCTCAAAGCTTCATTTCCTGTAACATAATTTTGTTACTATAACAAGAAACAGCTTGGAACAGAGAATCAAACAGGACTCGAAAGCTTGCAATATCTATCTCTGCATAATTTAACTGTTACAGTTTTCTTCAGAATCAGTCATTTCGGGGGAAATGCTACCAAGATGGCAAGAACAAACCAAAGGTGGGATACAAGTAGTTAATAATGAAGAGTCAGATCTTCAATATAATTGAAAACTCTACAACTATCAAGAATAAAATATTAGATATTTGTCTACACAAACGTGTTAAACGAATCCAGAAGGTTTCCCCACGAGTTCTTGCGTCTTCCACAACTGCCATGTTGAATCAAAGAATGCCTTCATATGCACCGCCATGCCCCGTATCTGGTGGGAAAACCAAACAAAAGCCCATTAGGATTCGGCAACTCCGCAGCCTTGATCTCCAGTATGGCTTCGTCCTTCGGCGGCACCTTCATCTGTTGCAATACTTGAATTGGCAATGTCTCCGGTACCTTATATAAAACCCCTTCTATCCCGTATCTTCTCCGGTACCTGAATTGGCAATGTCTCCTGTATCTTCTTGTTGGGAACGTAGCCTCCACCTTTCCCCATCAAGAACCAGAAGATATCACTACCAACAGCAAGACTGGAAAAATCTCACCCAGATTTTGGGGAAAAAAATTATAGTTTGAATTTAATCCAAATCAAGGAAGTTTGAATTGTTGAAGTGATGGTCTTTTTGGCCTGAAAAGGAGTAGCGCATCTCCGATTGAGTTTTTGAGTTTTTACCCTGTTTTGATCTCTCTTTGCTCAAGGGCATTTCAGACATTTAACAATTGAAATATATTACAAAAAGATCTCATGAGACCTGATAATAAATATGAGAATGTTTTAAACCTTTTCTTAATTATTTGCTTGCTTGGGACTTGTGTGTCAATTTCCCAAAACATTATCATATTAAAATCATACAAAATATTAGAAATATTTAAAACTTTAACATATTTAATATACCTAATAATGTTGCTTAGAATCTAGACTAATTTTGTTTTTGATGTGGTAATGCAAGTTTACCTACAGATTGTGCCTGGGCTACTACATGTTTTAGGGAAGGGGGGCTCAAAAAGCCCAAATTTTTGCAACCCAAACCCGCTATGATGGGTCGGTAGGGTTGGCTTTTATCTTTTAAATATATTTCTCTTATATGATGCACATCAAAATATATGAAAATCTTTTTTTACAAGCCTAAATCATTAAAATATTTTATTGATAATTACAAATATGTAATATTTAAATTATTCATTATATTATAAATATTTACATTTAATTCAAATGAGTTTATTACCTATTTCCCCTTTTCAAATTCAAATATTCAAATTTTAAAAAATATTCAAATCGTCCCTTTCCCTCTAACCCGGGCAACTCCCTTAACTCGAAAAGTTCTTGAGTTGCGACCAGGTCAGCCTGGGTCATGGAGAGTCACCATAACCTGGGTCAACAGTTGACCCGGACCCTTTTTTGGCCGAACCACAGAGTCAAGAACTAATTCAACCGGACCGATCCGAGTTCATAATCCAGAAAAAATGATGAGAAAGGATGATCACATATTTTGAGTAATGGAAAAGTCTCACATGATCGTGAGTAATGGAAACGGAGACTGACGGAAAAATCTCAGGCATTATTGCTTATGTGTAAAAAATTCCACGTGTCATCTTTTCAGTGGTCAACTGGATAATTCAACTGTCCAGTACTGGATGTAAGTTAACTCCTTTGTATTATATATTTTCAACCATCAATGCTTAGCGTCTAACCAACCCATAACCAATGCATTTTAGTTTTTAATGATCCAGAAAAGACGCAAAAAGGGAAAAGAAAAAAGAAAATTCATTGACATGCATCAAGGCCGGTATGGTTTGAGACCCATCTCGTCAACAGCCCTAGACTAGAACTGAGACAGGCAGGCATTTTATGTTTGCTCAGAGCGAACATTTGTGTAAGCACATTGCATCACTGTGGATTTTGCTGTCTCTGCTGAGAGAAATTGGGATGAGTCTGTGACGTGTTTGGAAGTGCCACCATACCAGGCTGCAGATTCTGACTATTTGATGCCATATTACCAAACGAACCTTGTGAATTATGCTGCTGCTGCTGCTGCTGTAACGGCATCATACCGCCTGGATTTCCACTTCCCAGATTAAAAACTGCAATTGAGATTCCCCAGGAGTGACTTAGCTTGTAATTTTAAAAATGGCACCTGTAAGAACATGTTGACTTTTTTTTTTTTTTGGAAAGACTAATGGCATGTTTGGTATGGTGGAATTGGGAGATGGAATTGGAAATGGAATTCATTTCCTATGTTTGGTATGGTGGAATTGGAGGGGTGGAATTGGAAATGGAATTCAAAATGGGTAGAAATGAATTCCATGATGTAACCCATGGAATTGTATTTAATTCCATGGAATTCATTTTTTTTGGCCACTCATTGTTTTTCTATATTTATATCCATTTTCATCTCCATTTCCATCACCATTTCCATCTTCATTTCCATCTCCACCAAAATCAATTCCATCGTACCAAACGAGGCATAAGAAAGTTAAATATGACATGCAATCCTTAGTATAAAAGTTAGTTGGCTCTTTTTGAAAAGATTAATAAAGCTAATTAACTAATATATTTATCATTTTTCTCTAAACAAATCTATCTAACTTACAAATTGATATAAGATCTTACAATACACATAAGCATTATGTTATAATTAAATAATTTAAATTTTTTAATATTCCCAAAAAATTCAATTAGCTTTTATATTAAAAACCAAAAGTAGTAGAATCAAGAGAGAATTACTGTAAAGTTTCAAGAAAGATATATAATCACTAAAAAGTCTTGCAATTGAGCAAATATATAATGACAAGTTTTAGTGCAAAAAATGACAACATTATTATACTGCTCAATTGTTCTTGGAGACTTTTTAATTATTACATTTCTTCTTTGAAACTTTATAGTAATTTTTCGTGTAACAAGTGACGTTCTTGGTTGCATCAAAGGCCACAATCATCTTGAGAATGGAAAATCAACTAGAGCTCTACAATTAATAAATAAATATAAGGGAAGTAAAAGGTATACAGATCATACTTTGATCGCTCAACATTTGGGAAGGATGACTCCTCTGAGGGTTGTTTCCAGATAATCCAAACTGAGGGCAAAAAAATCCAACAGAGGCGAATAATATGATTTCATATTAGTGTGTTTTAACAAAAAGAAAGCCAAGACAAAGATACATTATACACACATAACGAAAAATAAAATAAGTGCATTAACAAAATTAGAATTATCTAAAATAAGGGTGACTAGAAGTGAGCGGCAGGAGAGACTAGCCAGGCCAAAAAAATGAGAAACAATATTAAAAATTATTTAGCAAAATAACATTTGATACTAAATGACAGCAGATATTGCCAAAAAAAATGTCACATATGAAATCAGGAGAGCCCCTTAAAATAATTTATTGAAATTAGATTTCGCAAAATGCCGATAACTTGAATCAACAGGAAAGTAAACATGCAAAGAATGAGTTAAATCAAGTGGTCTAGTACGCCTGCAGTATGCCTAGTGCAGCAGAAATAATTCAAATATGCATTTAAAAAATAAATAAATGAGACATAGGGAATATTAATAGGCAAAGAATGAGTGAACCTGCCGCGGTATAAGAGACTGTGAAGACATTGCTCCAGAAATGTTTGGAATCTGACAAATAAAGAAGCAAAAGTCAGTGTAGAAGTAAACATTGAAGATGGATACAACATACGATTGGGAGCAACCAACAGAAACGAGAAGAAGCACGCCATCATAGAATGAAGAAATCGAACTTTTTACGCAAGCACATCAGTTCAGCAGAAATAAAGGTGAGAGAAAAAGACAAGAAATTGCAACCCAAAATAGAAGCAAAATGCAGAAGTTGATCTATTTCAAGCACTGCATCAACAGATTAAGAAAAACTAATTTTCCATTTAAATAAAGAATATTCTTTGCCTCAAAGTTTGAATACATTTTTCAGCTTCAGGTTCAGAATAACCAAACTTAGGAACACCAATACATATACATATATTATAAAATTAGAATCCCCAATACTGTTATTTGTGCTTTTTAATATATTTTTTCCTCTTCAACTTTGATTTTTTTTTATCATTAGAAAAATTAAAAAAGAAAAAGAAAATTGTCATTCCCTTGCGAGCGAAAAAGGGAAATATTCTAGTTTTGAGTAGAAAGATTGGATCCTTGGCCAAAAATCCATCAAATACCTCAGATTAAGTAATTCCCTAACCAAATATTTGCATGTTTGGTTTATGCTAGCAACCACTAAAACTATATGATCATATGGTTTTGGTGATTGCCAACGTAAAATCAAGCACGCTAAATGACACCAGAAATTTCATACAGTACTATTTTACTAAAGAATGCAACACATGTTAACTGTTTTCCATAATTCTTACATTTAATATACATCTCAAACTCCCATTCAGTCAGACTATGAAACCAGAAGGGATACAATTAACTTCATTGTAAAATATACATCCTACAAAGCTGACAGCAGATTCCATCAATTCCTTAACACAGGTATGCTTGTTAAAAAAAAACTAAAAGTAAAATTAGAAAAACTGCAACATTCAAAAGCCCACAGTGACCTTGAAAAAACAATGCTTCCAACCCAAAAGGAAAAGGAGAAATTTAAGAAAAGAAACCATAAATTAACAAACAATGGAGGGGAAAAGGTGACATTTGATCATTATTATAATCAAGAAAGATAGGAGAAGAATGTGACTAGAATATTAAGGTCACTAGATTTCTGCATATGATATGGATTTACAATCGTTATATCCCTTCTGAGAACTGCCTTTCTTCCTTATTGCAACTACCAACCTTCCCTTCAAATAAGTCGATTGCTCAGAGAGAACCGATAATCACAGTTCTATAAGAATTAATTGCTCTTCCTGATATCAAACACAACTTGTGGTTAATAAAAAGAGTTCCCATTAAGTTTTGTTACATGAATATCATACCATTTGGGTATTGGGCGTTGCCTGAGCAGCACTGAATAATGCATTATTAGCAGAACTCGAAAACTGGCTCAAGCGATTAATCTGATTTCCTTGGTTGAGTTGGCTTTGACCAATGCCATGCTGAACATGAGCTGAAGAAAGTTGCCTACCCTGATACTGCTGATGCCCAAGTGATTGAGAAAACTGCATCTGAGGAGGGAATCAGAATTTGTTATCAGCAGGAGAGAATAAACAAGCATAGAAATATGAATATTTTAAACACCAGTTTGTTGTATAGATGCATGTTATCGTTGTCATGTTAATATTCATTTTTTGCCAATGAAAAATGTGTGCGCAGCTCTAAAACTGAAATAGCCAATATTTTAATTCATTTCCTACTGATTTCATGAGCTTCTTCCACTGTTTATGCCAATAGAGGTGTACACAGAATTTCCTAAATGCCCCTATCCTATCTCCCAAATTACCCATAGCCTAATTCCCTAATTATTCTTACCCTTTAATCCCCAGATATGAGTACCGATAGTGGTACTTCTTAGAAATTGACAAACTGATGGAAATAGAAAATCCAAACTACAAGGTAGAATCACCAAATGATGCATATCTGAATTAATAAAATCAAGAAGCATATATAACCCAATACCTTAAGCCTACTGAAAGATAGGGGCAAAAGAAAATGAATACATGACATGCAAGCCTTACCTGTCCCATTCCTTGCATTGCAGATTGCCTATACTGTTGCTGAGCCATAAGTTGCTGCTGTTGATTATGAGGTAACTGCATCAGTTTCTGCCGTTGTTGCTGCTGAGTCTGTGGTTGCTGCTGCTGCTGTTGCTGAGGGGTTTGTTGCTGAGGAGATGGTGTATTCATCATATTTGTTGAAGACCTAGGTGAGTTGGCATATGGCATTGGTGACGCTGTTGTATTGTCAAAAGTGGTGGTGCTAGTTGCAGCAGAAGGAGAAGCAGCTGGTCTTCCCATAAGTTGTGCTCCTGAGGCCTAAATTAACAATGATAGGCGAAAGAATGCAATAATTATACTGCAAGAATCAAAATATAATTCATACAATCAAAATGAGGATGCTAATCCTCTTCCCATAGGTATACGGATCACGAAAAAGGAGATTGCATAAAAACTACAAATCATATGAGGCTAAAAAAGGTTACATGAGGCATCGAACCTAACACATGACACTAATTGAAGTAGAGAAATCACAAGCCGTAACAATGGATTTACACTTTTGGAAAAGGCACCCAAAATCACCACCGAGCATTGGGGTGCAATGGTCAAGGCGACTGTCACCTCCCAGACGAACGTGTGTTCGAATCCTGGAGTCGCACTTGAGGGGAGGGGACACCCACTCTTGGTGCAAAGCACCTTATAGGAGTGCGCCTTTAAGGGCTCCCTGCTCCGGATTAGTCGGTTGCCCCGAGTTATCTGATCCAGTTAAAAGGCCAGGGACTCAGGAAAAGGCGCCGGATACCGAGGGGTATCGTGAGGGGGGGCAAAGGCCCTTATAGGCCCAGAGATCACCAAAAAAAGGCACCCAAAATCCACAGTAACAAGTCCTCCAATATTAAGAGTAATGAGAAAAACAAAAGAGAAAATAGAACAAAATAAGCTATCATAAACACAGATATCAGAAATGACGCTTCAATGGCAATCAAACCTGTAATAATGAATTTGGGCCAACCATATTGTTTGATGTAAGCGGGGTATTCTTCATATACACACCTGAAAGTAACATGAATAAATGCCACATCTCAACATGCTACAATCCATAACATTTCAATATAGACAGGCAAGAGTAATCAAGTTTTACCAGATGCATCAGCAAAAGGTTGTGGAGCCTCATGGACAGCAAGGACATCTGCCAAATGCATTGGAAGTGCAGGAGTAATATGCCTCTGATCTCCAGATGAACGCAACCCTGCAGGTTTAATCAAAATTATCATTGTACAAAATAAGCACATTATAAGCGTGTTTGACATAGCTATTTATTGAGTTTCACTGAAGAAAGCAGATTTCAATTTCTTTAGGTAGCCATGCCCATTTATTCAAGGCTAAACCCAGAGTCTACGGTGTGAAAATAGCAGAATTGCTTCATAAGAAAAGAAAATTTTAATTTAAACCAGTATTTTGACAAATAACCCAGTTTGCATGACAACTAAGATTCTACAGGTGTAAATTTCATTTGTCTGTTACCTTAAAGGATTTTGTATGCACTTCAGATGCCCATAACAAATTTAAGCCCACAAAATTATAAACCAAATAAGGAAAGAAGTGAAGCTGTTTCCAAGTGAAAAATCAAGTTTAAACACTTCTCATTCTATTCCTACAATACCGCACTATACTATTCCATTTCCCACCAAGTGTAAAAATCCATAATCTGATCTTCTTCTCAAAAGAGAACTATAAATACCTTAATATATGATACTAATCTATTCACCACAGATCATGAACCTGAGCCTCAGCCCACTATAACCACAATGACGATGCAACTACTGATCCCATGCACATACACTATCACACGCTGGAGATGCTTGTATTTTAGCTTGACAAGTTTTTTTATGTATAAAGCTATAATTTCCTCCAATACTTTCATAGCCATTTCATTCCCATCAGTTCCTACAGCATCATCTCAGATATCTTGGCCTCTTATATCTTCCCCTGCTGAAGTTCCCTCACCGTTCAGCAGTGAAGCATGATATTCACTTTATAAGAAAAGCATACCAAACGATAATAGCAAGAGCACGCACCATATTTATCCATTTTGTACAAAGCAGCAGGTGAAAATTACCTTCACCAGCATTTACAGCAGCACGAAGTAGATTTTCTTGTTCTTGAATTTTTGCAGCCTGTCCCTTGTCCAAAGTTGGGGCAATAGCAGGGCCTTGACGGGTTCCAAAACAATAGGCTTTACGAGTATCAGCCAAAACTTTTTCAGCACCTTCACAGGCTGCTGCAATCATATCAATTCTTGCCTGCAAATAAGTATATTAGTAGTTGTCAAAATGTGGTTGAAAATAAAATGTGAAGAATCCATGAACTCCAAATCACCTTCAATTTCTCAATTTGAGTTGTTACTGGCAGGTTTTGCATCCCCTGAAGCAATTGCTCTCTTTTGGAGTTGTCATCAATCTCCATTTCAGGCAGCAGTTTAGAGGAGAGCATAACAGGTAGTACTGAAGCAAAAAAAAAAAATCCCATATCAATTATGGTATTTAAAAAATAACAAGCACAACTATATATAATGAGGAGAAACTTAAAAGAAATTTATCAAACATGATCCTCTTCCCTTTCTTTCTCCCAAGCATGGAACATGGGACGAGAACTCCAAAATCTATGCCTATGAGAGTAGCCATATGTTCTACATTATTTCAGCACCAGCCATATACAATAATGCGATTCGCACGTGTGATCTCGAACATAATGGAGATGTGCCTATAGCTTAATTAACAACATTATTATATAGGGATCAATAATGTCAAGGGAGAGACAGCATACTTGTAGCATTCTCAGCATTAACATTCTTCGGATGTACAACAAATGCCTTAGATACCTTCTTCATTTCGTCAACGATGTTGAAAAGCTCAAGGTTCACCATGGAATATTGCCCCAAAATATCTTGCCTGGTGAACAAGAGACCACCAACGTAATAATAAGAAAGAAAACCTTTTCATAACATATAAAAGCCCGCAACTAAAAAGATCTTCAGAAATTAACCAGAAATGATGCGAATAACAATTTTCTATCTCGTAGCTCCACTACTTCCATTAACAGAAAATAAACAAGAAAAGGAAGAACAAACCATAGCAGACCCTTTAAGCACACTCAATTTACTCTGTCACATTCACGTTTTATCATCAACAAACATCATGAAGTTATAATTTCCTGGTGCAAAATAGTTGATTCTGCATCATTCCCTCCATAGCTGCCACCAGATACTTTGCAGATCAAAGAGAGGAAGACGAAGATTGGTCTGCTTATTAGTTCGGCTTCTCCCCTTATTTTATTAAACAAACGTTCTATAAAATCAGCAAAAAGATAAAAAAAATACTAGCTAAACTATCAAC
>JANTPZ010095429.1:0-13478 GCA_025593235.1 Vachellia pachyceras | reverse complement strand
TTGGTTGTTGTTGTTATGTATTTATATTCCATAGAATACTATTGTTTGAGCTACCGTTATTGGGAAGCATTGTCGGTGTTTGGAGTGTAATAGTTTTTCTAGAAGGGTTTGTTTAAGAATGCTCTGAGGAGGAAAAGCCTTTTGGTTTATCAGTGTTAAATGTTTGTTGTTTATTTCTTTTTGGGATTCCACTTTGAAGTGAAAAATTGGGTCAAATCTGTTATTTTGAGGCTGATGTTACGGCATCTTTGCTGTTTTTTTTTTAACATGATTTTTTCTTTAGGCCAGATTTTGGGATCATGATGAACTGCTTATGAAGTAAACATTGTGATCTGCAAAATGCTCCTAGTGGTGAGCCTTCACAGAAACTATTCCAAGTTGGCTCTTAAGATCAATCACACAAGCACTTCTCATGTAGCCATGTCGTAGATATATTTATGTGGAAATTATATTTATATTGAGATGTATTTTATCCTGTGCTGTCTATGTTTGAATTTTCATCTCATGTTATTGTCATTTTCTTCTATCTACATCATTATTTTCAAGTATAACAGATTTTTTGGATCATGTGGGTGAGGGAGGAAATTATGGTCATCCCTTTTGCCCAAATACAGATGATGGCGGTATGGGCAGATGCTTTGTGCTGATGGGACAGTGATCAGGAATCCTCACACTCCGAAGTCGGGTGGCCCGGAATAAGACCCTGGTTGAAATACTCGTCCTCGGAAGAAGGATGACGGGTGTGGGCTCAAGTCTCCACATGGGATAGGATAATGGGTATTTGTCCACATTCCCACTCATTTTTTTTTTTGATACAACATTCCCACTCACATTTCATCACGTACACATTTTATTCACATCATCGTTTAACCTCCTAAACCGCGCTAATCCATTGTTAATGCGCAGTATGTAAAATTTATGATTCATTAATTTTATTTTAAAATTCAACACCTTTTCAACTTTATTTCTTTAAATATAAATTTCACACCATGCGAATCAAATGAATACTATAATAAATGAAAGTTAAAATTGTATATTATAAACATGTAACATGTGATTTACAAATAGCATAAATTTTTTTTTATCCTTTTCTTCCCTGTAAATAGGATTGGAGAGGTAATGGTAAAAGAACTGTGTTTGATCAAAATATGAATTTAGACGATTTAAATATAATTTCTTATTTTTTATCTAACGATTATTTCTTATATGTTTGAAGTTAAAAGTTGAATGACGCGTAATTCTGACAATCGTGCTTGGGTCCACAAAATGTGAAGGACAAGGAAAAATTATGTCAAATACCAAAAAGAAGACTAGGTGGGCATATTTTAATTAAATTTCGGTTTACTTTTCGTGATTTTATTGTTGAATTAATCATACACATCGTAACCTGTATGGTTCTATAAAACTTAAATATGTGACTTTTAAATTTAATAAATTGTATATTGATTTTACAGAAAGATAAATCATATTAAAATGATAAAATTATTACCTAGTGGATGTCAATCTGTCATGTAATCCAGAGGTGGGAAGGTAATAAAACATCAATTATGTAAGGGGGAATAACTGGAAAAATATGTATGTTGTTGAGAGCACTAACAAATTTAGCAAAGTTAAAGTACATAATTAATCCTTTAACTTTATAAAAGGATTTACTTTTGGTCCTTTAATCTTATAGAATGTTTTTTCAATCTTTCAATTTTAACATGATTTACAAAACATGCCAAGTTGAAATTTAAAATGTTGACAAAATATTCTTTAATGCAAAAATATTAAATTTAATTTTTAAAATAGCAATATTACAGAAAAATAATCATTCGAAACTTATCATGTTATGGTTAAATGATTGAAAAGATAGTGTATAAAGCCAAGGAATCAAATTAAAACCTTGTATGAAATTAAATGACTAAGCATGTACTTTAAGTAAATACTATAAAGAAAAAACTTAGAATTGGGGATAAATAAACTCAGTTGCATTTTATAATTAATTTTTAATGGGACATTTATCTCTAATTCTCCCTAAAGATCCATTTATTTGCATATCCAGTGTCTCATCCAACCAAATATTAACATACATGTATCTTTTTCAACAATCAAAATTTTCATGGGATGAATTGACTTCATTAATGTAAGTAAAGTTTTATCTATGGGTGTGTTTGATAACGATTATGGAGAGTCCAAACACATGTTAAAAATATTTTTTTTAAATGAGATAATCTCCTTCACATATTTACCTAAATAGCCCATATAGGCCCCATATATAAATGAATGGTATATCTTTGTATAACAAGTATGAAATAAACTTGTATATAGCCATGAGAATTATGTTATAAAAAGAGTCATCTACCCTATCACGCATGTAATATAATACCTCATATTCTTAATATAAGGGATACTTAACTTGTTGGGGAGATTAAAAAAATTACTTAATTATAACATATATTTTAAAATACTTACATGCATCATTAGATTATATATTGGTTTATAGGTTACGCAAATTAGTTTGGAAATAATAATAAATACGTTGTTTAGTTAACTCATTTAATTTCTCTAAAAAAGGTAACTAACTATTATATTAAAATTAGAGGTAGTTTGGATATGTAAATAAAGATGTTGGATGTTGGGTAAAGATGGATGATAGATCAAACAATCTGAGGTTAATTGAGAAGGGTTGAGAAATGGTAAACAAATCACTCAAATAAAATCATTGGCTTGGGCTATTTGATTGACAATCAAACCTGATTGTTAATGCACTGCAATACTGCCATATAATTGGTTTAACCTCCTTCACCTATTAGGATGGAATTTTCTGTTCTAGTATTAATATTATATATATTGTTAATACTTAAATCAAGCTCTTCGATTATACATTATATACTACCAGAAAAATACCATTTAGTGACGGAAAATCCGTCACTAAAATGAGGGTCGTTAATATTTTCCGTTGTTAAATGAAAATTTTCTGATGGAAAATAGCTATTTAGCGATAGATTTTTCCGTTGTGCATTCTATTTTTGAAATGTTATCATTTAATTATAAAACTATATGAAAAATCAGGATATATGATCATATATAAAACTACATGTTGATTTATTGACATCCATCCATTCAGAGAAAGTTGAGAATAACTCTCACTATTTGGTTTTGATTCTGTGCAAGCAGAAACGAGGTGAGCGCAAAATGCGTTCTAAAACGCTTCCCGCCATGCGCGTGGACGACGTGGCGGTCGATAATCTTCATCCTCATAATCTTCACAACGCTTCCATACGCAAACTATCTCTCTTTCTCTCTCTGAATTCCCTTTGTCTTCTTCCTCATTCTCTCGTGAACAACTCAGCATTTAGCTCCCTCTGCCCTTAGCATCCCAGATTCAGATCTACCTCTTCCTCCTTCTTCCATTTCTCACTTCCTCCTTACTCTCCCTTTTTCATTCACTTTCTTCTCTCCTTTAATTTCCCACCCTATCCTCTGTTTTCTTCCTCAAAGATCGCTCTCTGAATTGGTTCTGTTCCATCGTCGTTCATTCATTTCTCCTATAATCTACTTTTGCTTCATTTTCATAATCGTGACTCCCATTTACTGAATTGTTGTTCACTTCACTGATTTGTTTTCTTGATCATCCAAACTCTTAACTCACCCAATGGCTTCACCGCCATTAAAACCCGTGCTTCAGAAACCTCCAGGTTACAAAGACCCCAACAATCCGCACCAACCAAAACCGAGACCGCCATTAGCTCGGAAACCTGTTCTTCCACTCTCCCTTCGGTCCAAGAAGCAGCGCCGCCGGCGCTGTTGCCGGAAGTGCTGCTGCGTCCTCTGCTCCTTCATCCTCATCCTCATCGTCGCCGTCATCGTGGGTGCCTCGCTTATCTACATCGTATACGACCCGCAGCCGCCGGTATTCCACCTCCAATCCTTCCGAATTCCCAGGCTGAACGTCACCGAGAAGCCCGATGGCGCGTACCTCGACGCCAGCTCGGTAACGAGGGTGGAAGTGAAGAACCCAAACAGCAAAATCCAGTGGTATTTCGGCGAGACGAGGCTCGGGATTTCAACGGACGGTGGGAATGTGAATCTCGGGGAGAAGACGATTCCGGGGTTCTCGATTAAGACGAAGGATGTGACGCTTCTGAAGGCAGAGACGAGCGTGAAGGATCAGATTTTGGAGGATAATGAGGGGAAGAATCTCAAGGGGAAGTTTCGAAGCGGAGAGTTCGTGCCCAGTGTGGAGGTACGAACCAGAGTGGGGATGGAGGTGCAGAGCTTGAAGATAGGAACTGTGGGGATCACTGCGGTGTGTGGAGAAGTGACGTTGAAGAAACTTGAAGGTGGAGCAATGCCCAAATGCACCATCACCTTGCTCAAATGGTAAACAATTCTGCCTTTACTTCACTCTAAATTTTGCTTAATTTTTATACTTAGTAAGTTTTAAGTAATGTGATTACTGTTCTTAACTCGGCTTTGTTGGAAAAATCAGTTCCCTTTATTTTTGTACAGAACCTCCCAGTTACACAGTTTTTGGGTTGTATGACTTGCATGTTGCTTTAGTATTTGGGGTGGTCTCAAGTATAACTTCAAATCTTGCATTATCTGTGGTCGTGATGACAAGTATAATTGAAGCTTGATTTGGTTTAAATTTCACAGAACAAACCCACCTAATCAGTAACCAAACACTCGGGCAACTGTGACTTTTCATTCGGACCTTTTTTTCGGTGAATTTGGACCCATTTTTATGCGTTCACTTCAAGGTCTTTGTTACCTCACCCTTTGCATAAGTGAGCCGACAGTGCAAGAAGGCATATGAACTTGATAAAATGACTGTATAAATAGATCAGTAAATCCCATTTACCAAAATATTCGCTTGAGAAAATTGTTTTGAATGGTTTCGAACAGAGAAAATTGTAAAACTCTCCTTGTGTGCAAACTTGAATGAAAAAGACAATAAAACCTCTTGACTTGTAACTTCGAATGGAAAAAAATTATAACACACTCCTCATAAATTACGACCATCAGGGATCTTGATTATATTTACAGCTAAGTATAATCCTATGCTTGTCTGTGATGTATAAATCACTAAATCACTTTCACGATTATTTAATATTCCGATAACAACTTTATATGTTATAGCAATTTCATCACCAGACTTCCTGAATAGAAAGAAAAAAAATTAATGGCCAAGAGATTTATTTTAATTTTGAATTAAGATATTACTCTTTTTTGGCTTAGTCAAATTCTCAATTGATATGGGGGTAGAAATCGACCAGTTCGAACAAATTATTTGTCTCAAATGTCTTTATTTATTGTGAAATCAAATTTTATTCTCATATATGTCTGGATATGCTGAACATTAATTAGGCCCGAAAACGAAACGAAAAAATAAATTCTTTGGTGAGTTATGCTTATTAGATATGATACGACAACCTCCTACCAAGGGGTTTGAAGGAAAGCCCCTGTTTACTTTGATAGCAAAGTATGACAATTCTGAAGTTATCTGTTTCTTGTGAGTGCAGGATCAAGATACAATGAGCTGACCTCTTGTTCTACGATCATGAAGAGTGAATGGCTTTACTACAGTACCTCGTGCTGCTCTGCAACACCCAGTTCAGAATCAGCGTCAATGGGGATTGTAGATCTATAAAAAAGAGAGGTCTATAATTGTTCTTTTTGGCCTTTTTCAAAAGTGAAAATAATAATTTCGTAAAATACTTTGCTTGGAGAAGGGAGAAAAGGCTAGGTCACAGTTATAGAAGATGAAGGGTATCATCGGCAGGAGTTCAAGGTGTTGTTTGGTTCTTCTCAATGTGTAAAGGGCTTGTTACGGGGTTTATACAAGGTGATTGATTGTATTTAATATTTATTAAATTATAATTTATTTATTTATTTATTTGCTTGTTTATCTCAAGTGATTGTTGATAAGCATTCATCACCCATTGTACAATTGAAAAAGTTCGTGTGTTTCTCTGTGCAATAAAATCATCTGTGTTGTGCTGCGATTCCTCCTCTTCTCATCCTTGGGTTAAATTTAAATCGCGAAGAATATAGAAAGTTCAGTTTCCAATGTCATCACACTTTATCATTTTTTAAATAACAGCTCGAAGGTTGAGTTTTCAACTTTAGAATTATGTGTTTGTTTAATTTCATGTATTAAACCAAATTTAGGTGCAATGCAGTAGAGAGAAAAAGGTATATGATGATTAAGGTGCAACTTAGCATTCTGATTGTGGTGGGAAATTAGGCAACTTAAGGGAAAAGGCTGCCTCTACTTCTCTGAAGAAAAATGGTCATCGGTTGGCTGGAGAATGATGTCACACCTCTCTCTCTCTCATGTTCTTCTAATTTTGAGTTTCACTATTATGATAATGATTCCTTAGCTCCCTAAAAATTTGTAGTGCATATGACAATCTGTCCTAGTTTGACAAGCTCTAAGTGAACTAGTTTTTCTCTCTCTTGGATTGCGTGCCTAGAATCTTGTGTGTGGATGGAAGGCACATATCAACGCAAAACCCTACCAGACTAGCTACCGGACCCAAATAACGCTGGTCAGAACAAACAAAAGAAAATTGAAGCAGCGTTAAATGCAGTAATGGACGACACCATGCATGAAAAGGAACTTGAGCAGACTGAGGCACAGAAGGAGCCTCCTGCTCTAAACAACGCTACTGAGAATGTTACAGGAAAGCAAGAAAGGTTGATGCCATCATACAAACAATCCTTAATGGGCTTCAATGGAGTGGCAAATGGTGTTTGTATGGAACAAGAAGATCTCCTCTTTGAAGATGAAGATATATTCTGGAAAATGCCAGAGGCATTTGTAGAAATCAAAAGACTCAAAGAAATATATCAAGTGGTTCCCATTTTTGAGAAGGAATACAATGATTGGTGCAAGCCTTGGAATTTCTCTTTAATGATCACTGTTCCAGGAAAGAGATTCAACTTGTTTTTTTTTTAAATCCCCACTTACAAGTCCACTGCAGTTCAAGAATGGTGGTTCGTCCATTTCCCATTTATTCTTCTTTGATGACTTACTCTTGTTTGCGAAAGGTTTTGTGTCACAAATGAAAGTCATTAAGAACATTATGAACCAATTCTGCACACAAGATAAATCTTTACAAATCCAAAGCTTTCTTCCCCATAAATATGAATCGCATCACAGCTCCCAACTTAAGCCAAAGATTGGGAATTGGCAACCTGAGAAGTATCTTGGGGTGCCTTTAATTCCTTGCAGAGTTACTAAGGCTACCTTTGGTCATATCACCATTAAAGTCCATTCAAGGTTATCATCTTGGAAAGGTAAACTCCTCACTATGGCAAGGCAAACAGTCCTTATCAAAATTGTACTTTCCGCTTTAGATTTTTACTTTACCAAATGCAATCGACGTTACTGACCAAAGGACTGTTGAAGGAAATTGAGAAGGTGATACGTAACTTTTTGTGGACCCAATATGAGCACGTTAAAAAGATGCACCGCATTGCGTGGCATCAAATTATGAAGAACGAAAGGGATAGTGGCCTTGGCATTAGCTTTAGAGCTCCATAATAAAGCCTTCATTATGAAGTTGTGCTGGGGGCTAATTGTTAATCCAAAGGCTGTTTGGATCACTTGCTGACGGGCTCAATATAATTGTGGGGATGGTTTTATTCCTATGGTACTGGAAAGCAATCAAGCTCCATTACTTGGAAATCCATAACAAAGGTTTGGGACACATTCTCAAAAGGAGTGGGAATGAACATCAATAATGGTCAAACCACCATCTTGGTGAGAGATGACAGTACCAACCATTCATTGCTGAGTTTAATGGAATGAACAAGATATCTCCTTTATGGCGACTAAACATTGAACTACTTCATGCTAGAAGAGAGATCCTTCTGTGTGTTGACATCTTGACTAAAAAGGGACACTCGTTTTGCTCACAGCTGTGTCTATTGCACCAAGTCCCCCACTCTTCTAGGCAAAGCTTTTTGAGGGACAAATCTTTTGTGGAAGAATTATTTCCTCCTACTGGGTAGTTTCTAAAACCCGGCCACAAGCTACAAACTTTCCATTTGTAATAAAAAATTTGTAGTGCATGTTCATCAAAATTTAAATAATTAAGATTTAAATTATCGTAATGATGTGGTGTAGTTAGATAATTAACTTCATCAAAATTAATTAATGATAATTACCCACAAGTAGCTCCAATGTAGGCTTAACTGATATGAAGAGAAGAGTATTTTTTTTTTGGGGGATTAATGATTAATTGGTTGCGGCATCAATTTTATATATCTCCAACCACATGTACAATAATGCCATGAGATTCATTATAGAGTAGTTTGAACAGTTCAATCGCCGTATATGGATGATAATGATAACAAAAGACAATAGATACCATATGTAATGCAGCCACTTAAGAAAGAAGAAGAATCATACCTAATAATTATTATAACTATGGAAGAAATTTGCCAGATCTTCATTCCAAATCATGGCGGCTTCTGGTTTGAACTATAAGCAACGAATTAAACCTGGTGTCATGGTCATGATGACCACAATTGAGCTTTTCTAAAGTAATCGCCTCCCCCCTAAATCAAAAAAGCAAATGAACTTGGTCAAAAACTATGGATCAGAACAATCTTTGATATAGAAAAATATGTAAAAAATCACTATTTGAAATTGTATCGATATTCTACAAGAGCACTTCATAACATCATGCTAGGATAACACCAGGCATTGGACAGAGTTTGTGAAGTTGTAAATTGAGGCCTCTGTTTTATCTTCTGGTAGAAGCAGATGTGGTTTAGTCATTCGACGGGAGGATTTACGATGGTAATGCGGTATATATGTGTAGGCTCTTAGCAGTTTCACCAGTTATTGCAGAAATAATAGGGTATCATTCACAGATTGTACCTGTGTTGGAGTTGAAACTACATGTTGGTGGCTGTGTATTTTGATTGTATTGAAGTCATTAATTAGATGTTAAGGGGATGTGAGGATAGTCTACCCTTTAAGGATGTAATAGATTAAGTCAAAATGTTGCTCCAGAGGGATCGATAGATTGTGATTACTTATGTACCCAGAGAAAATAATGTCTTGGCTAACCAGCAAGTTAGATTCTCCCATAACATTGTAGGTAACTTTTGTATCATTGATCAACCATCACCTTTTCTATGGGAGGCAGTTGTTGCTGAAGGAAATTCATCGTAGGTTGTTTTCTCTCTGTAATTCTCTTTTGAATTAACGGATTTAAGTATTTATTCATAAAAAAAAAAGCTTTATTTATTAAGTGGATTTAGATTGGAACATGGTACTCGCTATATATGAAATTATACAAAATATTGGTGTTTCTATGCATGATTTCAGAATTGAGAATAGTGGTATCCAACTAGTCAACCTAAACTCGTGGTCAATAGAATGCTGTGATTTTTGGAACACTTTTTTTTTTTTTAAGGAGTGCTTCCATTTATATTTTGGATGGGCTATAAGCCACAAAAGTTTGGGCCGTGAAGGTAGGGTCACAATATTGAATGGGCCAATTTAGCAAATAGTTAATGGCGATAATCATATTGCAACCCCTAAATTGGATTATTAAAGATAGGGGAAATCAATTAGTTAGTTAGTCACTATAATTTTTGCTTTCCTAAACAAGGCTTATGATACGTCAAAACGTGAATTAGTCTCTATAGTTATATTTATCACCACGTGCTCAAGAAATTCCTTATATTTGATTATTATTGAATTAATTCATAGTAACTCTTTTAAATATGTCTTTCCTATTCACAATATTTAAACTTAATATCTCGTGTTTAAGTGATAAAAAACTATTTCACTAAAATTAACATATATTAGTATAAAAATTACAATGTTATAGTAAAGGAAAGTTAGTTTAAATTTCACAGATAACATGGACCACCTGGACTAACAAATTAGATTGTAGGGACTAATCCTTAATTTGTTAATTATGGAGACCTTTTCTTTTTCAAAAATGTTAAAGTATGAGGACCTGTAAACTAATTTTCGCTTAAAAAGATAGCCGACGATTCGTAAAAGTGGAAAGGGACCTCAATTTTATCATATGTTAAAAGACACTAGTCGTTTCCTTTTGTAGTCATTTCTACAAGTTGGTTTCTCTACCTTGCTTGTCGATTTCAGAAGGGAAACCCGTTTCTCGTCGCTCTTTGTCTTCATCTCTAGATCGAAACCAATACTTCAATTCTCAGGCGGAACTACTCTCATGGCTTCCAAGCGCATCTTGAAGGAGCTCAAAGACCTCCAGAAAGACCCTCCTACTTCTTGCAGTGCCGGTATCAATTTATGTCTACCAAATCCCCCTTGTTTTTCCCTGTTTTATGTTGTTTCTCTTGTTTAAGTAGTTGTTAGGCTTCCGATAGGACCCGATCTGTGATTTCTCGAAGTTGTGTGTGTGTGTGTGTGTGTGTGCGCGCGCGCGCGCGCCTACTTGTTTTGTTTAAGTACCTGTATTTTTTATTTTGATTTGGCAATATTAGCTATCTGTGCTCATATTACGAACCAATAGTGACGATGCTTATGTAAACCTTGCCTAATGGCATATTCGAAAACTAGATATTAGAAATGAATAGGAGATAAAGCGGACAATTATCCCGTCATTGTCGTGGGAAACGGCGTGACTACGGTGTGTGTGAGTTTTTATTAGATTCGTTTCTCGTTTTGGTGTGTGTATATGCAAATCTAGATATATAATCAATGAATGAAGTATGCTGTGATGATGGCTTGTAAATGTTACAACCCTTACAATGGCTTTTACATGGTTTTTGTAAAAAGTGGGATTTTCTGATACATTTTTTTAAGCGTTGCATAGTTTCGCTAAAGCTAATTGACTGTTGAGATGTTGAATTTGTGATTATCTGACATCATTTTTCACAGCCCTCTATTTTTATTAAATGTAGTATTCCTGCATGTGACTATAGCTTTTTAGGCTCGGGGTTTTTTGTTGATTGAATCTTGTAGCTTTTAGAATATCATTATTCAATTTACTTCTTAAATCATCTCTCGATTGAGATTTTCTCAACTCCTTCGGGATTTATAATATTAATCTTGAAACGGGGGCCATTTAAACATATTTTTCTCTGATTTTCTATACATACAGGGCTTGGATATGACTTGCATTCACTCTTATTATCATTTGATACAATATTGCATTTCTGAGTTTAGCAAACGAGTAAAAGTTCATGTTTCAGTACTAAAATTTGAAAACTTTATTTGAAACGCATTTGTATCTGTTATTATATATCATACTGATGTTAATTTTATTTCAACATGTTTTGTTCATCACTTGGCCAGGTCCTGTAGCAGAGGATATGTTTCACTGGCAAGCAACGATAATGGGGCCTCCTGATAGCCCATATGCTGGAGGTGTTTTTCTAGTCACCATTCATTTTCCTCCTGATTACCCATTTAAGCCACCTAAGGTATTGCCTTGTTCCATAAAAATACAAGCTTAACAGTTCGTAATCGGTGTGGTTGAGTCTTGATATATAGTGGATGTAGTCATGTAGATTATTTCATTATGTGAAACATTTATTTGGAAGGATTATATTTGCTATTTGTATGACTACTTTTTAATTGCACGCTTGTGTTTTTTTAACACTGTATTTTTCCTTTCATCCTTCCTTTAATATACTGTTCATTTTCCCTGTTTTTTACATGAGTATCTTGATTGAAATGTCAATGCCGATTGCCAAGTGATAGATTACTCATGGTGATGAATGCTAACTTGTATTCCAGGCGCTTTCTTGGATGTCCATGTCTATCAATGCAAATGCTATGATTTGAGAATTTAATATCCTGCAGTTTCTAATGAATGAATTTAGTTTATATTATACCCTGATCTTGATGAAAAGATTAGAAATTTCTCATAGATTTGAAGCTGACAAAATCATGAAATTGTGTTTGCTAAATTCGATAAAATATTTTGCATCAAAGGTGCATGTATTATGCTGATTGCTATGATTAATAAAAGCATGTACCATAAACACATAAAATGCCATATGAGTAATCCTTGGACCTTGACAAATATTGGGTGAAGTGATGTGAATGGCTGGCATCTTTGCATAACCATACCGCTTTTTGAATAAAAAAGAGCAAAAGAATCCTGCTAGTATCATTTAAAAGAAGAGAAAAACTATAAACTTCAGGTTGAAGACGGAAATGTAATGAAGGGAAAGACTCGTTTATGGCAGCCTCTCTCATCTCTTATTTATGCTGCTGTGAAAATAGTGACAAATCAATATTAGCTACAAAAGTTAATGACAAGAGATGATTGATAGATTCCTAAGCAGTAATATAATTTTTGACCCGTAGATAATAATGAACATTTAAGACTATAATATCTCATTCATAATGTAGTTATCATGAGCCTTTATCCCTGAAACCTCTTCTACACTCTAGAAATGGATGAGAGCTTCTTCACCACTTGCGTTTACATTATTGGATCTGGATTCACAACAACCCTTTTCTTAAAGGACATGCATATTCGAATTTTAACTTTTCCTTTCTCCTTTTTCCCGGCTTCGTTCTTGCAGGTTGCATTCAGAACCAAAGTTTTTCACCCGAATATCAACAGCAATGGCAGTATTTGTCTTGATATTTTAAAGGAGCAGTGGAGCCCTGCTTTGACTATATCCAAGGTTCTGATACCATACTTTAATATAAATGATTGATACATGCCACCTCTGCTGGGAAAATTTTTATCCACTATACCCATGATTCTTAAACCACAGTGAAATATTTTTTAAATGGCCTAGGAGTTAAAGTCAATCTTACTTCTCAGATGTCCAGTTATGGAAATACAAATTATCCACTATACGTTAACATTACATTATGATTATTGGGGGCCACTATTTTGTGGTGAAATACAAATTATCCACTATACGTTAACATTACATTATGATTATTGGGGGCCACTATTTTGTGGTTCTAAGGTGATCCTTGCTATATTTCCATTTGCTTAGATTAAAAAGTAACATATATGGGCCTCCTGGGCTAGTCAGTTTATGCTAGCTAAGATAGTAAAAGTGGGGAGGGATGTAAATAGAGACTCAAGGTTCAGACCACCTAGTATAATTTTTTTTTTTTATAAAAACAAAAGTGCATAGGGATTATTCTTTTTCCCCAGAGAAGATACAGTTGTGCAGCATAGGAATTGTATCAAATGCATGGCTACGACCCTTATCTGTGTTGAATCATTGCTGTTTTTTAAGTGGGTGGGAAGGGTTTGTGTTTCCGTTTTCAGGTGTTGCTCTCGATTTGCTCCCTATTGACGGATCCAAACCCAGACGACCCGTTGGTGCCAGAAATTGCTCACATGTACAAGACAGACAGGGCCAAGTATGAGACCACTGCCAGGAGCTGGACTCAGAAGTATGCCATGGGCTAACATATTGGAAGGCGTCAGAGGATTTGTTGTTAAAATTGTAACAATTGTATAATCTACTGCTTTCTGCTTTAGACAATTTGAGGATAGGTTCTT
>JANTPZ010095428.1:0-10227 GCA_025593235.1 Vachellia pachyceras | reverse complement strand
CCAGGCAATAGGAATGGATTTGTCGAATATGGCAAAGATGGCAGCTCATGAGCATATCCTCAGGCTCTCGCCCCCGGCAAACAACACAAGCACCTGTCTGAGAGGACTGTGTAAAGCATAGAACAGACGCATCAATACAAAAGAAATTGAGTGCACATAAAGTTCCTTCCAAATCTGGACAATAATGAATGATTCAAACATGTTACAAAATAATACATAGTTGAAGAAAACATATCAGCTATAAACATTTTGAAGGTCTATAGTGGATGGCCTGCAAATGCAACATGCCAATAGGATTAAACTTTTGTGGATACAATCCCCATAATCACAAATGATTTTTTTTAATTTTCAATTTAGTGTGATAAAATTTCATAACATTTCAAATCAGTAGTAGACATGCTATAACATCAATAGAGCCTATAAGTGTGGGATCAATCATCCGATATCTGGCCATTCATAAAATCTTGAAGAAGACTTCAATCTTGTTTATTTTTCTTCAATCTAGATGTTCATTATCAACACACCACATCGTGCTCGTACTCCTACGATTTCAGTAACGCCTAACTATTAAACTTCACTGATTCAGCAAGATTAAAGTCCTTGTCAACATTTTATGAATGGCCATATATATCAGCAACACCACCTATCGATCTTATCCCTATGATTTCAGTAACACAACACATCATGCTCGTATCCCTCAGGCAAAGTTAATGATTGTCATGAAGATATGAAGTTATGAACACAAATGTCGGGTCAGAAAACACCTAAAAGTCATTCTTTTTTATTACTTAGAAGCTGTCTACTCATGTATTATGGCTTAAAGGTCTCCTTGATCATATTGAACTGAGCCTGCACCATCTGTCAGTCGTCAATTTTACTTGTATGCAACCCATCAGAATGCAAGACAAGTTAGACAACCATCCAAGTTAAGCAAACGATAATGGCAGGATCATGCTAAAATTATTTAGACCACTCTATTACAATTATGAGTTCAGAAGCATAGTGGAACTAAAATAAGTTTTTTTCTTAGCAATTAGATTGTAAGAAGTATATAGTGAATATTAAGTGGATAAGCATACCTCAAAACCATAATTTGGTTGTTGTCGATCAATAAATGAAATAATATCTGAGATTGGAATGCCACATGGGATTGTTTGGGAATATATCTTTTGATCCACGGCCAAATCCTCATATTTAATGATGCTGTCAAACCTTGACTTGCACAAGGGACACGTTGAGATTTTTCCCATTGTATTCTACAGATATTGACAAACATTCATGAGAACGAAACAAAAATTCAAATGTTATTAAACTGCTATGGAGGTCAGAGCCAACAAAAAATGGGAGAATATTTGAAAATTAGAAGGCAAAAAAGTCAAAATATCTACAGATATAAAATATCCCTTCATCTTTGGAACTATTTTAACACGCACCCATCAATTTATTATATCTATTCACTCTTAGTTCTACAGAATAACACTTCAGATGACTTTTTCACACATAAGATAGAAGCCCCGTATAAATGAAAATAAGACAATTAAACATTACAGATATTATCCATTTAGCATAATCTACATTTAAATGAGGCATGAATGCCATTGGCCCCAAAAAAAAATTAGGCATGACTGCATAAGTCTTGTGAATTTCATGCCGGTAAAAAGATATCAGAATATCACGTACCATTTATTTTGTAAACAAAGTGAATAGAGAGGACATTTGAAATCGCATTTCATTGACCTAAAACAATACAAAGTTGATGCATATATACACTCACAGGCGACAATCCAGGGATGAGAAATGAAGAAAACAATCGTATTCAAGTCAACACATAGTCCCTCTCTATCTAGAATATCACAGAAATATTTATATCCAATATCAAATATCGTAACGAGCCAACAAATATAAGCTAGACATATTTTGGTAGCAAAATTACCATTGGGAATTTCATGGCTCTTAACATTCTCCAAGACATCAGAATTCAGAAGCCACTTGGGTTCGTCAAAAGACTTTAATAGGGTTGAAAAAATGGAATTTTGAACGAAAATCAACAGAAAATCATATGCAAAAGAGAATATTATGGTAACCAATGAAGAGCAGAGCAAGTGAAACCATTTTTCGTTAGCATAATTAAAAGAAGAAAAATATAAACAAAAGGAATAGAAACTGTACCCTGTGATCAACCCAGCTCTGGATACAAGAATAACAAAACCTATGTCCACATGGCAAAAACCCCCGCCTTGAGCTGAATTCAGTCAAACATATGACACATGACAACTCTGTCGACGTAGGTAAGTCAGCCACATGACCGTCCTGAATACCAGCATCTGCGTGCTTCTCGAAACTCTCGTCTACAGATGTTTGCTCTGCAGTAGGCAAGGCATCTTGTTCGCGTAGAGTCGAAATTTTTGAACTTGATAAATTATTTGAATCTTCGATCTGTCCAGTTGCATTCGATGCTGCATTGTCAACTATGTTTTGATCATATGAGTCAATATCGGATCCTTCTCCATTTTCTAAAATAATGTCAGTAGAGGCACCACTGCAAAGGCTAGAGGAAGCTACAGCATCAGTATTTAACCTATCCATTCTGATTGGGTGCTCCTCAGAGTTGAAATCAAGTGAAGGAGCTGAAACTTCTTGAACATTTCCTTTTACAAGCCTTCTTCTGTGACGAGAAGGACCAGCATAAGTAGCCACCCCATTACTATTGGAGATCTTTCTTTTTTCTGTCCTTGACCGTCTGGAAGAAGTTATTGGCGCCTCCTGCTTTTTAAGACAAAAGATGACAAATAAGTCCATCAGATATTTTAAAAGATGAAAAATATATTAAGCACCCATATAAAAATATTTCCATGATTTGTCATGTGATTTCGATCATGTTCCTAGCACACAAGTTTTTAGTTCTAATTCCATTTAACAATGTACCAACACAAGTATTCTAAAGCACCTGCTTTCAGTAGAGGGGATTAATGATGGTCAAAAGAATTGAATAACCATTGCGGATTTGCAGTTAGTCAGTCAGTTTTATGGCTTTTTTTGTTAAATTTCATATTTTGCATTAGCTGCTTAAATTCCTTGAGCGCAGCACTCATGTCAGACATTCGGTTTGTCATCTGCTTCAGATGAACCACTTAAAAAATCAATGGGGTTGCCAAAATTTCAAAGCAAGCATATTTGCTAGCAACACCTAATCAAAATCCAAATTAATCCGTCTATCCATCCGCTAAAGTGCCATCAGAAGCACTTCAGAAGATAGGTCGTACGAACAAATGTACAGCTGCAAGTAGAATTTATTAAAAGGCAGCAAATGAAAAGGGAGAGGGATCCAAATTTTATAGATACCTCGTATATTAAATAGGAATCTTCGCTGACAGCATTTCCAGAAGCTCCAGAACTGATGTCAGTTGTTTGACTTTTGGAGACAATGTCACCTGATTCATGTTTAAGCATTTTTTTCTTAGTCAAGCTACTTGCCTGAACAATAAGAGGAACTTGCAGCAATATAGGCCCCACCTCTTCTCCACCGCAAGAAAGTTGAACATAAGGACAGATTTGTTTCAAACTCCACTTTAACTAACACAAAAATAAGTCTTTGAACTTCTAAAATTATTAGGTAATAGTTTTAAACATTCAGAAGGAAGTTTTGAATCATCTTCAAATCTAATGAGCTGTCTCAAATTGAATCAGTTTATGCACTTTCAACAATCATTTCAATCTTTCAAAGGTGATCGCGGATGCTGCGATTGATTATAAATCATCGTCAATTTTTCCTTTCACTGAAGCAGAAACTATAGCTCCATACTCTCCAATGAGAAGAAATTATCAAATTTACCTTTTCAATCTATAAGGTTCCTCTGGAACACGCCTTCCTTGCTTTAAACAGTCTTCAATCCACTGGTGATTTACTATAACTGTTCTGAACTTCCGAGCAAGATTATATTTCTTTCCTTCAAATCTCCAACAAATCTGACCATTTTCGACAAAATCAGCAACCATGAACCATCAACTAGGTTCTCCAACTAAATATAAAAGCAACTATTCCGCCAGAGACTTGTCTATTTGCTGTCCCGCAGTGTAAAATTGTTTTCTATTCCTGTTTAATTCATCTCTTAGCGTTCTTTTTCCTTTCCTTCTAATTTTTTTTTTCCTTTTCAAAAAGACAGACTAACCAGGTGCGTAATCGATTGTGACATTGCGCCAACATAATTTGCGCCAGCATGTGAAATCAACTTGATAAGATTGAATCGCTCTGTTCCATGATAGCCACTCACTGTTGCCACTACTGATTCCATACCTTGAATTGGAAATGCCATGGATTCTATAAAATCGTGGCTTTAACATTATGTCAGGACAAACAGCACAAAATGAAACAGCAGAGAAAATGAATTGCTGAAAATGGAAGACCAATTTAGTGATCTCAGATCAGAAGTAGTGACTTATAACCAAAATCCCCGCAATAATGAAAGGTAAATGAATGTTGTTTTCCAAGAGGAGAATCAGCATAACCTAGAACAAATATTTTCCTAAGCAAGCACCGAAAGTTTCGGTTTCTTTTCCGTAGAGAGCTTGAATTCGAAACGAAAAAGAAATATAAGAAGGACTATAGTTTTCTTTTTCGGAAGCTTTCTTCGTCTACCAAGGCCGAATTTTAGCCCTAAGAAGATAGTCCATTCCTGATGATGAATTGAATAAGAGAGCCAATGGACTGAGACAAAAGAATAGAGAGAATCACCTCGAGTTTGCCGTTGAAGCTGATCTTCTTCCATGTTATTCCAGAAGCATCATTTTGCCGGGAAACCGAAAATTTTAAATCCCAGAGGAACCGCGGGTATTTGTAGGACCGGAAATGTCGAGATGGGCTTCAACGGGTCAGATTGATTCACTCAAATCGGGTAGGAACCGGTTTTAGGGGACAGGAAGGGAAATTGACAGAAATAGATATTGGAAATTATCTAACATCGGCTCGTTCGGTAATATGGTTGTCAAAACCTAGGTTTTGGAAATCTATGTTTTCTCTTTCATACTTTTTTTTTTTTTTTTTTTTCTCTTTTCTCTTTCATACTTTTTCTCTCTATCTCTTTCTTACTTTCATCTTTCCTACCCACTTTTTTACCTCGGAATCTGTAAAAGCTATAACTTCCCAAACATAAATCACTTTTCAAAACATAGTTTTTACCTCGATTCTGTGAAACCTAGGTTTTAAAATAGCTTCCAAACAAGCTCCTAATGAGGTTTGAGAAGATTTAAAGATAGTTGGGAAGTCGGTTTTAGAATAATTTTTACAAAATTTGAAGTAAAATCTAGGTTTTAAATAATAAATTTAAGGAGAATAGTTTTTACAAATTCTGTAATAAAATTTAGATTTTAAAAGGTCATTGTGCTTGGAAAGTTATTGGCTTTTACGGAGTTCGAGAGAAAAAGTAAGTTGGAAAGATGAAAGAAAAAGAAAGAAAAAAGAGGAAAAAGAAAATTTATTATGAGAGTGTGATTTGACAAGAAAATAACTTTTTTCAAAATCTAGGTTTCAAACCTATGTTTTTATTACAAAACCTAGGTTTTAAAAAATGTGAGCACTTAAATAAAATATAGATTTTATGGTAAAACTTAAGTTTGGAGAAGAGCTCGAGTTCTAATAATGATACAGAAGTAACATAACCGAAAATAGGATTTTGAAATTTGAGGAAGATGATAAAATAAGATGGAAAATATTAAATTGCCCCTTAACTATTTAAAACTTTTCCAAACCACACCTTGTCGACAATCGATCATCAACGGCTAGGGCTCCAGCAAGCTCATTCCCAACTCATGTTAAATCATTCTCATATATCATTAGGTACTAATAACTTTTTTTACCAAGTAACATATTTACACTTTAAACTCATTCACATATTTGTCAAGGCATTCTCAACATTTCATTAGTTATTACTAACTTTTGTTTATTAAGTAACAAATCCATACATTCAACTCATTTACAAATTTTATTAAAACATTTCACACATTTGATTGATTATTACCGGCTTTCGTTTATTGAGTAATAAAACTACACTTTCAATCCATTCACAAGTTTTATCAAAGCATTATCAACATTTTACTAGCTATTACCGTGTTTCTTTTACTAAGTAACAAACCCACATTTTCCGTTCATTCACAAATTTTGCATAAGTGTTGTCAATATTTCACTAGATAGTACTAACTTTACTTTATTGAGTAAGAAATATAGTCATTAATGAAAGTTGTTAATAGCTAGTTATGTGTTGATAATGCTTATTTAAATCTTGGAAATGAACTGAAAATGTAGATTTGTTATTTGGTAAAGAAAGTTAGTAATAATTAATAAAATATTGATAATCCATACGTAAAACTTATGAATGGATTGAAAGTATAATTAAGGGGCAGTTTAGTCTTTTCAATCTTATCTTGCCTTTTCCTCAAATTTCAAGATTCCATGATTCCTTCACTGTCATTTGTTGATCTTTAAAGTATTTTTCTATCATTTTCCGAAAAATATAATCATGTTCATGAACCTTCTTGAAAATGTTAAAATTATAATAGAAATCATAATTCTTGGTTGAAATTAAAATTTTTCTGTTTAAATCTTCTTCAATATTTTTCTTCTATATTTCCAGTATTCATATTTTACATTTTTAATATCCATCTAACCATCTTTACCATTTTAAATTTTTGTACTCAAATTTTAATTTTTTTTAAAAGCCATCTTCAAAAGTTTTCAATAGAAAAAATTGAAGATAAATCTCCCATAGAAAAATTAATTGCCAAATAGGACTTAGAACCTACTTTACCTTTTTCTAGATCATATTTTACAAATAATATATATAGTGAACTTTTTTCTGCTAAATTATTAAGGATGTCTACAAACCACTTCAAACTTGACATTGATCCCTTTTAAAACCTAGAACATAAAGGTTTATGCCTCTTGTGACAATTACGTTTCCAAAGTTTCAAATTTGTATTCTCTTCCTTACGGGTGAGGTTGCTCACCACCTCAACCAATATCTTATTAATATCAAATGAAAATTAAGAAAAATGTAAAATTGGAGTCTTTGTTTCCCTTTTTTAAGCTCAATTAGCACCCCGGACCTCTTTTCATAGAAGATGTCATGGGTTCTATGCCCCTTATGTCCAATAGAAATAAATTATTTTTCTTAGAAAATGATTTTTTGGACTGAATTATGTGTATTACCTGAATTTAATTTACATATGGATTTCTTATTTACATTCAAGTAGATTAGTGAAAAAATGGACAATAAATTAATAATAAGAAAGTTATTTGCATGATTTTGAAGATTTAAAAAATAAAGTGTAAAATTTTAAAAATCAATTATATATACATAACTTTTGAGTTTGGAGATTATGTATAACTAAATTGTTGGATTGGTGCATCCAGTCCTCCGTAACAAGCCATATCTGTTGAGCTATAGAGCATTTGCGACCTTTTAAAATAAGGGTTAAGATACATTTCCCTCACTGAAGTTTTCTCGAAAGAACGTATTTGCCCTGAAAGTTTTGGCTAGAACAATTTTATCCTAGAAGTATAAAAACGTAGCAATGTTGTCTTAAACGATGTAAATTTTCACCCTAAACTTTTTTCGAAGAAGTGATTCTGCCCTGGAAGTTTTCTTAGAAGAGCAATTTTGCTCTAGAACTTTTATTGAAGAAAGAGTGATATAGACACCTATGTAGTATCTTATCTTACATGGCGAACATCCATTTGCCTTTCCATTTAATCGGGGAAACATTGCTATTTTTTTATACTTTCAGAGTGAAAATGCTCCACCAAAAACTTCCAAGACGAATACGCTTCTCAAAGAAAACTTTTATAGTAAAAATATACTTTAACCCTTTAAAATAATTACTTTTACACTACATGTAGAAGTCCTCTTATATACTTATTTCATATGTCACAAAAATTATTTTCAATTGTCAAATACATTTTTTTAGCTTTTATAAGTTAGGATTTCAACATTAAAATTATTTTCATTCTAAATATTTTATTGATTTTATAGTTCGATTTCTTAATTTCCTCTTTTTTTAAGAAAAAAGGGTGTGGGGAAATCCATCAAGAGTGAGATTACAAATGGCAATGCCAACCAAAAAAAAATCATGCATCACCAACTAATTACAACAAAAGAAACATATGAACAAGTTAGAAATATCAAAAGATGTTTGATTAAACATCCGAAAGCCTTATGGATAAGGGTGATGAGAAGCAAATACTATTGTGGGAATTACTTATTCCCTAGTATTGATGCAAAGCCGCCAGGGTCAAACTTATGGTGAGGGATCCATGATAATAGGGATAAGGTGAACCAAAGAATTGAACAATTCGTGACCAATAATGGGGATGAGGCAATCAGGTAGAAGCTTTGAGAAGCATAGCAATTTTACGCTAAAATCAGCTTACAATATGATTAATCAGGACAATACTGAGCCCAGCCCTCTTTAGGGGAAGGTGTGGAAATTACAGGTACCACAGAGGTGTAAATCCTTTTTATGGCTTGCCCTACACAACCGACTACCAACCAACCATGAGCGTATGTCGAAGTTATGTCAAAGGATGCTAAAAATGTTAACGTCTGTGTGATCAGATAATTCATAACAAAATGAGCTATGTCAAAGGATGAAGGTGCGATGTTTCTAAAAACACGTTGATTTTGAACCCCACAATTTCTAACACAATACCAAAAATGATTAGCCAATTGCAGCTACTGTGCTTATGATGCAAATTCCTAAAAAGCCAAATTTCAAGGGATTTTTTTTACCATAAAGTCACAAAAAGCAGGTTTACTCAAGTCGATATAAAACATCTCTCACATATTTATTTTATAGATCATGATTTACATTTAAAAAACAGTTTTTATTGTTAATTCAACCATATTCAAAAGAGTTCATGAAAAAGGAAGCTCACAGTAAGCCAATAAGGATCAGAGCCCACTTTTGCTTGGCTGGATGACACCAAAGACATGATCCAAATCTTTAACATCATACTCACAAATAAAGAAAGCAAAATGTTTCATTCTGTCGTGACAGAGTTTGGGTATAACAGGGGGGTTTCTTTCTCATAACATAGATAATCAAAGTTTGAACCGCTGCCAAAACATATGCTCATATTTATAGTATCCGAAAGTACATCAAAAAATGATTACTTCTGATAGGAGAATAGACATGTTATCACTTAAAAAAAAAGCTTTTAATATGCCTTCTTAATCTTTCCTAATTAGTCAAAAAGGCACATTTTGAAGACAAGCCTCGGGAAGGTTTTGATTTCTTGAGTCCCAAACCAACGCCAATCTAATTTCCATTTAAAATCTTTGAAAAGCCAAGCATCTTGTAAAATAGGAATGCAACTATCTGTCACAATAAGGATGGCTCTTCTTTTTCTTCCGTACATGCTTGTTTGAGTTAGCCTTCTTATAAAAGTAATTGTTTGTGCTATACAAGATAAATACATGAAAAATTGTCCCGTAAAAGACAAAAAGCGCTTAATTTAAATGCTCCTAGATAGTGTTGCTGTTTTATCTTTCTTTATAGTGTGCTCATCCTGCCCTCACGAATCAACCATGAATGAAATTCTTTTTTTATCAGCCTTTAATTCAGGACTTCGTGGAGAACCTAAAAGGAGGTTCCAATAAAATCGCAGAACTTCATAAATGATTTTAAAGGGAGAAAATACAGTGAGAAAAAAGATGCTTCATAAATGGTTTGATCTTTTACGAACTGTGAATGGATGATGCAGTTGGAATTATCAGGATCAAGCGCAGGCTGTACAACCTCAGGTTCATCTTCTTTAATATACAATTTAAGTATACACAGTCACATATATATAGGGCATAAAATAAATCACCATACAATATGAAAATCACTACCTATTCTTTGATTTACTCTCAAAATAGAAATACTGAAATTTATATCAGGCCAACTGCCATGCAAGCATGGATTCCAAATGAGGGATCTCCTTTGAAGATTAATGCAATACATAATTACACATGCACACGCAAGTTAGTGCTTCTGCTAAGGATCATACTGAAGAAAAGTGGACTTGGGTAATAAATCAGTTAGGTAATGGGTCCTACAAGTTCTTGTCGCTACATCAGACAAAGAGTGGCGCTACTTTGGCACAATTTGTTAAAACAGCAAAATCAAGCCTCATGCAGTGTTCAGAGCCTAATAAGCAAGCAATATTATCCAAACACCAAAAAGCTCGTCAAT
>JANTPZ010095427.1:0-11481 GCA_025593235.1 Vachellia pachyceras | reverse complement strand
CGAGCATTATATCAGAGCACTGAATTTTTCTTTGAAAAACCTCAAACAACACTCGAGCATTGAGAAAGCTATGCTCGAGCATTGTTGTTCTGACAGCTTTTGTCTGACACACTCAACCTACGCTGCTCACCTACTTTCCTTATATGTGTAACGATATTTTTGAATTTTAATTGCTCTCATAAATGCAGAAGCTTTAAACATTAAATGAGGAAAGAAGCACAGGCATGGTCCGAGACTCGGAGAACTTAACGTTCTTCTGCAACATTCAACTTTGTCTGACTCAGTAGCATTTAATGCCATGAATGAATAAGCCAAATGGTCGACGATGAGAGTAACGACTATTAAATGGAGTCTAACGGACAGTTAAGAGTCTCTCATCTATAAAAGGACCAGCATTCAATACAGAGAAAACAACAACGATAATACAGAGCATTAAGAGCTGCATTTACTACATTCTCTGTATTCTTTCATTAATTCTTTCTGAGCTTCATTATTAGCCATCCACTCTTTTAAGAGAGATATTTGAGGCAAAAATACTTTGTAAATTTATGAGAAACTCAAGGATGGGACCTTGAGTAATCTGGGTTGAAAGTGAGATAAAAACATAGAGTGATTGGCTTTGTTTTAGTGAGAAGAAAAAGGGAGAGTGGATTTCCAACTTGTAAAGGCTTGTGAAGCCTCTTTCTGTTGTTGATAGTGAATTTGAAAATCTCGGAGGTGCTCTGAGGATTGGACGTAGGTCAAGAAGACCGAACCAGGATAAATCTCTGTGTTCATCATCTTTCTCTTTTCTCGGTGACTTTGTTCTTGTCTTTGTGTTTTCAAAGTGCTAAATTTTTATTAGACCAATTCACTCCCTTTTAATCAAATCCTATTCTAACATCTCCTTTTGGATAGATTTTTTTCCTCGTTCTCTTGGTTAGGTCGTGATTAGTACATTATTCATGGGGCGGCATAATAATAAAAAATGATAAGTCCTAATAACACATCCCAGAATAGCTATGAAAACTTTTTTAGGAGTTGATGGATATTAATATCATGTGTGTACGTGGCTAGTTCGTTTATGAAGAGTCTGCGTGTGGTGTGTGGGATTGTGGAATATCTTTTAGGCATTTGTGGTACGCAAGCATGTTAAATCTGGTTTTTGATGTTTGTCTTGTCAACTTGAGTCTGAAACCCACTTCTCAGTTGCCATAGTTTGTTTCAGATTGCGTTATCAGCTACAGTTGCAAGCTCTCCACCTATCACACTAGCGATTTTGGTCCTCTTTTTTCTCTTTCCTGCATTGCATCATAAACCCTGAATTTAAAGCTCAATAAAAAAGTAGTTGCCTTGCCTTAATTAATGGATCATTACAAAATTATGGGTATATATGCATACTGTTAGCATGCTTTTTTATAACCCAAGAGACAAAAAAAGACGTATACTTTTCAGAGTTCATAACATCAAATAAAATTAGTGACAGTTCTAAAATAGTTATGTTGCCTCAGTCATCATTCATCTATAGTTAAATGTATATTTGATCCATAATTATCACAGAATATATATATAATTCGACCTTATTGTGGCTGTCTTTGAAGCATTTAATCATAAGCAATTTGCATATTTGTAAAATCATGGATTATTTATTCTAAACAGTGCAACTGATTAGAGCTTCTATCATTTATATATTAATATAGATATATAGATTAATTAGAACATAATTCCAAGTAAAATTAGATGTACCTAAAATAACTAGTTAGTCATCAACTGTTTGGATATCGAACAAGAATAGAATTTACGTGTGTAGATAAATAGAATATATTATAGTTTCACTTTAATATAATTATCTTTAGAGCTAATCATAATTCATAAACAGCAAACTGCATATTTTTAAAATCATTGGTTATTCATTATATTAGCAGAACCAATCTATTCAACTAATAATTCAATTTGATTGGCTGTATCACAAACTGCAGCTTATCTCTTAGCGAATAAAACGCCATTTATTAGACGTCGACAAGGTTGTCAATTGTCATCCATCATTAATTATTTAGTGAGTTGAAGACAAGATAAGTTTTTTTACCTTCTTTTTTCCCCCCAAAAAAATAGATCAGATAATCAAATAACAAAGCAGCAAGTACCACTACAATGCAAGCATCCCACAAAAGGTAAGGAAGGGACGAAGAGGATTGAGAGTCAGGAGAAGTGGATGAGAAGTCACACTCAAGCGTGTTTGGCAGAGTAGACAAACTGACAGGTGTCACTTGTAGATCTTAGGTGGAGACATATGGAGCTAAACTCAAGTCATCCACCACAGGTTGATCTTTTCGTATCTTCTTCCTCCTCTATAAATGTAGGTGCCTTGGTTTGCTCAGGCCACAACACACAGCTTCTTCTTCAACCCTTTTCTGATATTAAAGCTTCAGATACTGTATGGCAGGTTTGTTCTGTGTTAGGGGCTCAAAGGTTCTTTCATGGGAAAGACATTCAAAACACTTAAGGCAGCAGAGGACTCGGCTTTACATAATCTGGAGATGCACTGTGCTGCTCTTGTGTTGGCATGACTAGACAGGTTATCAGAGCTCTGTTGCAGAATGACTCTGGGCTTAGGCTTTGATCAAACACATTGTGCATCTCTCTCTCTCTCTGTGGCAGAATCTAAAGTTTCAACTTTTGATGGCTAACCAAACCGTTACAGGTGGCAATATAACTGAACTGAAGCTTGTATTATATATAACCTTTCGTTTTTTTTTTTCTGGAGGGGGATCGGAGAAAGAAAATCAATGGTGATCCGTAGTTTTTTTGGCCTTTTTAGTAGAAAGAGGAAGTAGATGAAGCTGCAGAATATGTAAAGACTAGCATAAAAAAGTTAAATGGAAAATAATCTTTCAAGTTTGAGCCTTTAGTTTTTTCTGAGAATGAAGCTGAAAGATCCCTCCGCATGGATTGTGTATTTTATATTCAAGTCAAAACTGAATAACTGATCCTATGACATCATAGACACAGTTTCTTTTCCTTCTTTCTTTTTGAAGGAACTTAACTGTGGCGGTTTACACATCACATTTCGGAATCTGGGTAGAAAGTAGAAAGAAGGAAGTGTCAAAGTCCCACATTGGAGAGGCTCGGGAGGGTGGTGTGCTATATAAACGGGTGCGCTGCACACCCCATAAGAGCTCTTTTGGGGGAGAGGGTAATGGCATGTGACAAGTGGTATCAGAGCCAGGTTCTGAGCCTTCGGTCTCTGGTGGACCCTTCGGACGCCGGCGAGGTTGCTGGTGGGCCCCGGATTGGCTGGAGGAGAATGTCAAAGTCCCACATCGGAGAGGCTCGGGAGGGTGCTGTGCTATATAAACGGATGCGTTGCACACCCTCATAAGAGCTCTTTTGGGGGAGAGGGTAATGACCCGTGACACAGGATAGAGACAATTTTTGGTGTTAAAAGGGACAACCTGCTGTGCTGTCTGCTATTGTCACGCTACGAAGATGCCAACATTTTGCCTATGCGCCTTCATCAATCATCTTTCACTTCTTCTGGCTCTTCATTTTTAATCTTTATTTCAGATTCCTATATAGACTTATAGTCTAATATTCTGCTTTCACTTGGGAGAGGAGAGGGTTGATGGTTCTTTTCGCCCTTTTTAAAACTAAAAGATTTGCAAAATTGTTACTGAATTTTATAAAACAACTTAAAGAACTTACTATTGCAAATTATTTAAAATTATAGCTATAAGTTGTATATAATTTGGTAATATCTCTTGTAAAATTTAATTATAAATTATAATCCTTGAGACTAATTAAAATTCTTGATATTATTGAACAATTTTTCAAGACCTCAATTGCTTAGATGTATCCTTTCCCACTTACATTAACAAAAGTAAGGTGGTGAAGACAACCTTTGACAAAATTGTGTGGTTTAGCTGTTTATATCCAAGTTCTGAAAGACATTCCCCACAAGAAACCACGTAGTTCTAATGCGCCATTCGGTATCACGTAAATTGTAATGTGACCTTAGCAAGTAATGAGAAATACAAGTTTGTAATGGGACCTTAGCAAGTAAATTGTAAATCCGTAGGCCTCTATCCCATGCCATAAGGCTCCCGGCTCCCTATTTACGTCCGCTATTCTAACCAAACAAACGCCATGAAGTATCGGCTTGGGGAAAGATGCTTGAGAAAAAAAGAGGTCAAACAATTCTCTTCAAAGTCTCCTGTACAAAACAGCTAGGAACAGAAGAGAACCAACCTCAACTAGATGCAAATATAGTTACAGGTACCAACATTTCAAGCTATCATCTGAACGGTAAATAGCATACTAGCAATAATCTGAAACACCAAAGACATAACTCATTGTTTGCAATCAATGAAATCCGAGGAGCTTCTGAGATGCTTATTTCGCTGTATCTACAATAGCTGGACTCCTATTTTGTGTTCCTTCCTGTCCTTTTTCCCAGCAAAACTCAGGAATTCAGCTCTTATTCTTCCTCTAAGATTATATCCCACACATCATCCAGAGGAGCCTTATGTTCAGTTTTCCTGCTTTCCTCTATATTCCCAATTTTGGAGGATAGTTCACTGGTTGGGGACGCTGGCCTCGCCTTAAGTATTTGCCACTCATCATCCAGAGGAGCCTTATGTTCAGTTTTCCTGCTTTCCTCTCTATTCCCAATTTTGGAGGATAGTTCACTGGTTGGGGACGCTGGCCTCGCCTTAAGTATTTCCCACTCATCATCCAGGGGTGCCTTATGTTCAGTTTTCCTGTTTTCCTCTCTATTCCCAATTTTGGAGGATAGTTCACTGGTTGGGGACGCTGGCCTCGCCTCAAGTGTTTCAGAAGAATCACTGTGATCTGAGCCTGCATCGGGTGCCAAGCTTTTGTGAGATGAACCTGACGAAGCTAAGATGCAACTTGTCTGGCTTGACGTGAAAGATTTGCTCAAGGGGAGATTTGCATCAAATTTCACCTTGAGAATCCTGATGTCCTGACAAATAACAGAAATTTCTCCCCTGCATGGTACGTCACAAATTATGTTGAGCTCACAAATCACAAAAATTCTGTGCGGTTACAATACAACAGCAACTGGTGAAAGAAATATCAGGCAAATACATTCTTGCCCTTCTAATTTCCAAATGATGAAAGATCAGGGGAACTTGTAATAACAAATAAGAGGAGTTCAAGCTGATTAAAAGGGCAGAGATAATATCTAGAAACCACACAAACATATAGAAAAAAACAGAAAGTTTGAGTAAATGAATCAAAATAAAATATATAACCAAGTAACAGCAAAAACATTACAATTAGAAAGACATTCCATGACAAATGCATACAAGAAAGTAATACTAAGTTCTTAACATAGAATAACTTACTGCAACATATCCACAACTCGTCCACGGTCAATGAGGAACTCCCGTAACTGCAGAGAAAATAGAGGATCCGAATATGTTAAATGTATATTCCATATAACAAAATCAGTTTAGAGGTGAGAAGCTATAGCAACCTTGGAATTCTCTTCAGCTTCCAGTTGCAGTCTTGTTGATTCTTGAACTACCCTCTCCATATTTGCTTCCTGTTCAGCAAGAGCCTTTCTTGCATATTCCTCCTTTTCCAACTTTTCCTGCTCAGCTGCTTTCCTCAATTCTTCAGCTGCAGCTAACCGAACTTGAAGAGATTGGCTCATCTATAAGACGGACAGAAAATGAATTCGGATAATAAGATATCTAACATGCAATTCAAACTAAGATATCTAACATGCAAAATAATAGGATTCGTTCCATATTGATAGGTCACATGCCTGCTATAAGAGACAAGCTACAATGGTGAAATGATTCTGACTATTTTGTCTCAACGAGTTGGTAAGGCACCCAAACTCTACTTGCAGGTTTCATCAACATGAGAAAACTGATAACATATAATGGCTCTCCATGATCTTAAAATCAAGAGCAGAGGTAAAAAAATACAATGGGCGAAAAAATTAATGTTTGCACAGGTTTGTGCAATACAAATGACAGCTATGTTTATAGGGTATGATAATGCTAAAGAGTGATTTGACGTGTATGAATTACATGTCTAAGATGACACAAGACGTCCTTCAAAGAACACATAAAACTAACCTTAGAGCAACAAACAATAATTCTAATTAGACATGCCAAACATGGCAGATCTAGAAAAAGTAGTTGAGAGAAACAGTGCATACAGAGAAGGTTATGAGGGAAAACTAACAAGAAGAGGGGGTAGAGCACCTCATCTGCAAGTGATTTATTCTTTTCATCTGACAAACTGAGCAGCCTGGATTGAAGTTCCTTCATTTCAGTAGCTAAAATTGCCTTTTCTCCATAAACTTCTCCTGCATGCTGCCAAAACAAAGGGAGAAATAATATTGTATCCATCATACATTAAACTGTCAAGGCTGAGAATTTTTTAAATGCTAGAAATTTCTTTCATAACAGTCACTACCATGTCATTTGCTTCTTTTGCATGCATCAACATCTCTTTCAGCCCTTCCACATTAATAAGAATCTCTGATCCTCCGAGAGCAGCATCCATGTTGGCTTGTTCTGTGGCTTTCTCCTGAAGTTCCACCTCTTTCATTAAGCTGATCAGAGATTCCATTGACGAAAACAGGGTTTTCTGCATCATTGTTGAATTATCATGAGGTTCAAGAAGTTTTAACCAAGGTTCTTACTGGATTTCAACCTCCAAGCTATATTTAAACATTATGCATTAATACAATCTTTGATCCATCAAGTTTCATTTTATGTGAAAAATTAATCCGTATAATCTAATAAAAATTTAGATAACTTTACCCACTGAATGACCAAAACCACTATTTTAAATTTGAAGGGCCAAAACTAAAATGAGGGTAGATTTGAGGAACCAAAGATTTGATAATAAGTCTTGCACGATGCTTGGCCACTTGCTCGTTTATGAAATCAAGATGACTTCTGGTCATTATTCAAATATACATGCATAGATCGGACATATACCCAAGCTAAGGCCTAATATACATCCGTATAATGGTGTCATTAAGATATTGGGTGAAAGGCATTCAATCTATGCCGAGATTCCTAATGTTATTAATTCTACTCCTTTTTTTAAATCAAACTACATGCGTTTTAATTCTATTAATTTAGTCCCATGACTTCGATCTATGAGGAAAAGTACAATAAAAAATGCTACTTAAAAAGCAAATTATTATGAGAATATAAATTAAAGAATGCATGTACTATTCAATATGTTAACCTATGATTAAATGCACCCTGCTAAAATGTCTAACCATTGCAGCTTCACCAACCAGGAGATAATTCTATACGAACACAAGAATTATTAAACCTAGCTTACTTGCGACTAAAAGATAGTCGCATAAAAGTAACTTCAAATGCAAAAAAGAACATTCTATAGTTACATATTGAACACAAATTTCAATCTGTAAAATATCCTCAAATATTGAAGGCAAGATTAACAGGACAAAATCACTATTCACTAGTCACAATCCTTCTGTAGAAACGTGAAAGGTTAAAGTAAAGACTGAAGTTGTCATTTGAGACAGCTCAAAATCAGATTTCATAATAAATTGACAGAATGATATTGGTATTGAAAGAAAATTATACAGAAGAATATACGATATAGTCAGTGGCACTTACAGTATTATTATTACATTTTTGTAATTTAGAAATTTAACTCAAGAGTCGAAATAACATATATGGCATCCAATATCTATAAGTGTACAAAGGCAATAGTACCTTGCTAGTTTTAGCTTCGTCAATGATCTCTTCAAGCAGATCAATTCCACATACTTGGTTAGACTGGCTAACCACATCTTCCCCACTGGCCTCATCTTCAACACCACTGGCTTTAATCTCAAGGTACTCTTGCTCAGAAGAACAAGAACTCTCCTTATTTCTTTCAGCAGCAATAGGAGTGCTACCATCAAGTTCTGATTGAAGACTACATTCTTCAGAATTTGGCATGTGCCTTTGAGCTTGATCAACTGCTTCAACCACAGAGCTTTCTCCCTCAATCAAGGGAGTTTCACAACTCACTGATCTGCAGCTTATACCACAGGTAATAGCATCATGAGTATCAGCTGTAAGACTGGCATAATATCTCTCCTCCTTTCCATTACCATTGTCGTTCATGAGAGCAGGTTGCCTTTCATGGCACATGCCAAAAGAAAATAGATTTTCACTCTCAACATCTGCATATTCTAGTCCATGACCACAACTTCCATTACTACCGTGCTTCAAACCATTTGCAGCATTCTCTGTGATCTTATTTGTGACATCTACAGATAAGTTTTCTCCAACCGTGCCCAAGGTATGTTGCTCCTCACTTGCATTAATTCTGAGAAACTTATCAGTACTGCCATTGGAATTATAAGTGTTTGGAACTTCAGTTGCTTCCAGAATCAGCCTTTCATGTGGTCCAATAAAATAGGATGCATTTTCTACATTTTCAGCAGCTACAGTTTCAACAAACTGTTCATGCTTCAAACTATTCCCTTGTCCAACTATTTCTAAATGCAAATTGATCATGAGCAATATATCAGTAAATCAGCTTATTGCAATCAAGGTAGATAGCCATAAAGATATAGACACACATTCAGGCAAGTAAATATACCTTCTACATTTGCTAGAGTTTCAGGACCCTTATCACGTGGAGGAGTTGCAAGAGGCATGGACCTTTTAGACATTAGAGGAATGACTTCGTTCAACACAATTCCTGCAGCCAAGTCAACATCCTTAGCGTGCTCAATAGCCACAGCCCTGAGAATCCTGGCATCAACCTGTTAATTGAATTCGATCAAACATAGTCTATGTAGTCAGGAACAAGCATTAATAATAAGCTTAGTACATTTCCAGACGACTAACTCATCCTCAAGCATAAAGTATTAGCGGCACATCATTAAATTTTTAGCAGGAATAGATTTATATTTATCATTAGTCAGAGAGCATGCAATCATCAGCAAGAATCAGAAATAGCTGTGCGCATAGAGAGGAGTTGAAGTGCGAAAAAAGCAAAAGATCCGTCCTCCACCCATCCAGAGCATACACATTCATGAAGCTAATAATAGATAAAAAGCAGGCTGAAAACAATTATTTTTTTCAATATATAGAGCCATGCCTGTGCAAATATATCCTGCAACCATTTGTAGACCGAGTCGAAAAAAAAATAAGCCCAGATGCTTTAGCAACTAAAAATGGATAAAAAGCAAGCTGAAAACAACTATTTTTTCAATATATAGAGCCATGCCTGTGGAAATATCTCCTGCAAGCATTTGTAGACCGAGTTGAAACCCATCAGGAGCTACTGACTGCAAGGTCCAAACGATATAATTAACTCATTTTATGTTGAAGTTTTAGTAATGGAAACATACAATGTAAAAGTGACAAAAACCCGTATGGTGCGAAATTATTGACTAGCACTCCCAATTCATGTTGCAAAGACCCAAAAGGAAGCAGCCCTAATTTCGCTGTTCAGGAGGACCAGACTAAAAAACCACATGTGCATGTACCCATCCCTAGTTTATTCCTCCGGCACGGATGGAACCCGAAAAAACAACTTCACCATTAAGTTTCAACAAAGAAACACCCTCCGTCCTAAAAACTGAGTTTAAAATTAAAAAAGAAAAGCACAAAAACAAGAATGATGACAAAATTTCCATAACCGCATACTGTAAATTGTCAAGACAATTCCAATACATTAAATTCGGTATGGCCGCCAAGAGAGAGCAAACCAAAATCAATGCAAAAAAAACTCAAGTAATCCGTCTTTCCAGAACAATTAGACCGAAGAAAGTTCGTCAGTACATAAAAGACAGAATCGCTTAAACAGTGAACGACCACGAAGCTTCCTCCCGTCACAACCCTCTTTGGTATTATTAACTCTTCGATCATAACCAAAGGAAACGGAAATAGTTTTCATAGGGATCGCACAAACCTAGAGTGATTACAGTGGAATTCAGGATACCTGGAAGAAGCACACGAAAAATGACGGCACGCACGTATTTGTAGTCTCTGTTTCTTGGAAAATGTGGGCACAAATGGAGCCAAGGATCTTTATTTTATAATTTTTCTGCGCCTTTTAACTTTCGGGCTAAGGAATTGGATTTGGATATATACACCTTTCATCGTAATGCGAGGATATTTTTGTCAAAACGAAATGTTGCAAGGAATTGACTTCAATGGAACCCTTGTAACATGGTGTCTCTAATTGAGAGGGGTACCAACATTTTATACGATAATATGGAATAGATTGGCTCAAGATGATCGAGAGAGTCCGAAAAGACAATTGAAATTTAAAAAGAATAAATAAATGTTCTGAATTAGTCTAATCTCAAACCAAGGGTATTGGATGCATTTGGATAAACGGTGAAAAAAAGTGACTTTTTGGTATAAGTTATTTTGAAAAAGAAATTTTGAATAGAAGTTAAAAGTGCAACGTGATTTATGTTTGGATTAACGTTGGAAAATTGACTTTTTTTAAAAAGAGAACCCGTTTGGATAAACATTTGAGAAGTGATTTTTAGTGGTAAATTACTTAAAAGGACATGAATATTATTAAATACCAAACATTCATTTATATTTTATTTTAACTATTTGTGATAATTTTTTGGATAAAGATTTACATTAAAAATGTGGATTTTTGGACCACCAAGTGAGCGGTTTTTCACTTTTTTGACTATTAGTTGTTGGAGAACTAATTGTGTGGCGGGGTCATAATGATTAGTAGAATTTTTGGGTCACCAAGTGAGTAGTTTTTCACTTTCTGTTCATCTTCCACTTCCTTCGATTTGAAGTCCTATTGGGCTTCTCTCATATCTCAAATCAATCTTAAGCTCGACGAAGCTATTCCTGTTAACCTCCCCCCTCAGATCTACGAAGCTATGAGGTATTTTGTCCTCGCCAAAGGTGCTACGCGCTCCGCTCCTGTCATGTGTATCACCACCTGCGAACTCTTCGACGCCCACCGCTATGCTGCCTTCCCCACTGGTACATGCCAAGCAGAAAAGAGAGAGAAACAAAGGAAGCGAAAGAGAAAAGGAAACACGAAATGAGTTCTTAATTCCATGGCAATGCATTTGTGTACATTAGTATATATTCTTGTTCAGCTGTGTATCTAACGAGGGCAACTAATTTGGTTACTTCTTAACAGATAACCACTATTGCAGTTACAACTCATATCTAACTAACAATCCTAACAGAAAGCATCATTACACATACGCCACTGGCGTGCCCTGTCTCGCAAATCGCAAAACAGTGTCGTTGGTCAACCTTGAAAATTTGCTAAGAATTAAATTTATAATCTCCAAGGGTTGTATAGTTGCAACCCAGGGTCGTTCTCACCGGAAGCAAGTCGTGCACCAAAAGTTCTTAGCTTATGCTTATGTTTGCGATGCAAAAATGCAAATGGGGTTTAGTTTGAAATAAACTAACCTACCTATCTAAATGCAGAAATTAAAACTTGTTTTTGGTATTTTTGGATTGGGGAGGAAAAATTAGGCAG
>JANTPZ010095426.1:0-13471 GCA_025593235.1 Vachellia pachyceras | reverse complement strand
AGATCTAAAAGAGTAAAACGGAAAAATTGGAAGACGAAGGAGAAAATGAACAAACGTACCTCTTGCATCGGAGAATAGGGAATGAGGGATGAAGCTTCGTTTCTGAAAATGGAGCGAGTTTCAGAAAAGTTGTTGTCGCATAAGTACCTGTCGACAATTAATGCGATCTGGATAGGAGTGACCTTCCCCTTTCGGGAGGACTCGGGTTTTCTGGGTTTGGATTGCTTCCCCATCTTCGAGAGACTTAAGGCAGCGACGAAGAAGAAGAGGAAGAAGAAACTGGCGGTTAAAGAATGTATTATGCATCCGGGCTGAGAATGGAAGAAAAAGTATTGAATGAGATTGAGAAGAAGATTTTGAGTGTGGGAGATCCGAATTCAGTGTGTTTTGAGTGTTTTTGGAACGAATGTGCGAGATCCGAATTTAGAGTGTTTGACTTTTGAGTGTTTCGGCTGCAAACATCTAAAACAAACGGCAATTTACTGTACCCACATTGATAAGGTTAAAAATGTAATTTGGAAAGCAAATGGGCCAACCTGCACATTCATTTTTTTGGGCCAGAAAGTTTCAGCCCAGATGTTCATGAAACCAACGGGGCGAGGGCCTAATTAAAAGCCCAATCAGCGTCCCCATATGCTTCTTCTAATGTCCCGTTGCATGGTATTCATTCATTCATTCATTTACGGGTAATATTCGAGTGTGAAGTTGCATTATCAACTTTAAATTTAAAATCCATAATAACCATCAGTGTCGCCAAAGACTCAGTTTCCTTTACCTCTTCCAATTACCATTTCTACACACACACACACACACACACAATTAGTTGTAGTGGATATGTATATATAATTTAATTATAGACAATATTGATCTTATACAGTTCATGCAAGCTACTGTGTGTAATCAAAATATGATCCTTGTAGTATACATCAAAACGCGAGTCAATCGTCAACCTTACAGTTGTACGACTAATCAAAATCTTCTCCTGAAGTACTTGTACGAGTTTGTTTGATATGGTAATCTGGGGAAGATGAAATGAGTTCTAATTGAGTTGTGTGGATGTAAAAAAATATTGGTAGATATTGGCACCAACTCCTATTGGGTTTGCTGTGTTTGTGGTGCATTTGGCTACAATTCCTAGGGACTGAGATCAACCCTGCTAGGAGTCTGGGAGCGGCACTGGTTTTGAACAAGGATCGAGTTTGAGATGACCATGTGCATGTTTGGAAAGAACTCATTCCCAATGGCGCACGTAAGCCAAGACAAAACCATATCGAAATCCATAAAAACCATCTCGAAATCCGTAAATTCTTCTAACAAAATCCATAAACTCCTTTCTCCCAACGGATTCCCAAGCACACATGTGAGTCTGTCTTCTTCCATACAACAGAGAGTAGGATTAAAAAAAACTGTTCATGTGGATTAATGGGTAATTATTATTGAAGTGCTTGAACCTGATAAAACTGATTTGCTGAAACTCTTCATTATATGGTGCAGTGGATCTTCTGGGTGGGGCCATTTGTTGGGGCAGGAGGACTTGCGACTTTGTATCAAGAGATCAGATAGCTGTAAGGGCCATCCATGCCCAACCGTCGCGCATGGCTGCAAATTCAAGTTATGTCATCAAAATATCAAATGCTGAAACTTATCCTGTGTTAAGAAAATTGTCCCTTCCTCCCTCTCTAATTTTGCATATACCTTTCTTTCCTCTAGACTTGTTAAGATTTTTTTTTTTGGCCTGGAAATTTTTGAAAGATTTACTTATCACAATTAAAAATATTAAAAAACTAACAAGGTTAAGTTTAACAAAAAAAAAGGCTAGTTTTTCATAATATAATGAACCAATATTTAAATAATTGCAAAGATATGTGCCCAAATTTATCACTTAACAATAATTTAAACATGATTGGCTCTCATAGAAGGACATATATGCATAAAAAAAGAAAATAAATAAAAATAATCATAAAAGAAGACCACAAGTAATCTTGAATTTGGAACCTCTTTAATTTTTTTTTTTTTTTGCCTATGTAAAAGCATTCTTCCACTTAAAGTAATATTATTCAGACGTTAAATATGAACACTCCTCCCAATTAAAATTTAAACATTGAATCGTTATATTGTGAATAATGAGTTCTTTTTAGTAAACCAACCCACTTTTCGTGGGGTGTGCATAGAGAGGGGAGATGTAGAAAAGCTTATATGGTATTCACAGAATCCTGTTGTCTGGCCTAACAGTTGAATTATTGGGTAACTTAAACGACTAATAATTGATCCCAAACCTGTTGATTAATTTGTCAGATAAGAAAAAACATGTCTATAATACATAATTATATATACACACTGGCAAAGATAGTATAAACTGTGTATATATATATATATCTAACAATGATCAAGAAAACTTCCACCTAACATATATTTTTCCCCATTCTTTCAAATATCCATTACTTGCACCAAGTCGAGGTCATAGAGTTGGTGTTATTCTTGTCTCTTCTTTTTCTATGGTAGATCCTAAACAATAATGTTTAATTGGAGTAACAACACTTGTTGTCAGAAAGTCCTCATCATCAGCCACGCACGACACTTATTCTTTGTTGTTGCTAATTCAATTTTTAACGGTGAGGCTTCCTGGTATTTTAATAACTAATCTCAACTTCCCTAAGTTTGTTCGATCGGAGATTTAACCCTTTCTTGTAACATAAATTAAGTTTAGAGTAAAAAATAAGCTAACAATCCTACTAATGATTTTTTTTCTTATTATGACACATGTTAGGTTATTTTAATTAATAGCTTATCGATTCTATTTATAAGGTGCTTGGGGGAAGGTTTTATAACCATTTTTTATAAGGCAGCACGTAGATTTGGTTGTTTATTCTTTTATATTTTCTCATTTTTACCCTATTTAATGTCGATAAATAGAAAAATTTATTAATTTTTAGAGAGTGAATAAGTTTTAATTTTTTTTTAGTACAGATATTATAAATGACTTATAAATAAAAATAGGGAGGAATATGATCAAACCAAAATTGTGCTTGTTTGATAACACCATTCCCAAAACGGTACATGCAAACTAAGATAAAACCATTTATAAATCTGTAAAAATCATCTTGAAATCTATAAAAACCATCTCGAAATCTGTAAAACAATTTTGAAATCCATAAAATCACCTCAGAAGCTATGAACTCTTTTCTCCCAACGGATTCCCAAACACAAACATTATTTTAAAGCGGAATGAGAATTTTTAATTCCAATCCCCTTTGAGTTTGTAAGAAAATATCTAATTGACCCCTTTGATCATCTCGTTGCAATACTACCCAATGATGCATATTTTCGTTTTTTTTTTCGTTTTTGAAAAAACAAAAGTAACCTAACCATATGTAGACATGTTAGATTTTAATGAAGTTGAACACAATTATACAGCTTGGCCGATAAAGGAGAAACAAGTTACGCAAGAAAGTTCTCCTTTATTTACGTACAAAAGTTGAACACATTTACATAAATTAAATGTACTTATTCGTTATGATAATGTTGTCTGTATCTTAATCATATTGATACTGAAAATTCTGCAAAATTTGAAAAAAAGTTACATTTCTAATTAAATGTATTATTTTCTAGTCTATCTGCGTGGAGTTTGACAACAATAAGTCGTATATTTATGATTTAAACATTCCATTTCATAATATAAGACAATTTTTGAAGTGTTTAAATGTTTTAAAGCACAACATATATTGACAAAAAAATAAGGCTTTATTGACCAACCTAATTCGAACATTACCCACAATGGTATAAAATGACAAAGTAATGGAGTAATATATTTATACCTATCTATCTATATCTATATATCAATATCATATTTAATAGACAATACTAACATGAATCACCGAAAGTTTCGTTAGTTGAATAATCAATTGGTGCAACAGGTAATTCTCTACCATGTGCAAAATTAATGTACCTAATTAACTAACTACTAATAACAATAGAATGCACAAGCAATTGGAATAAGAGAGAATGAATCAAAACTTGAGAGAGAGAGAGAGAGAGAGAGAGAGACTTAGGCAATTGAAAGAAAAGAAGGTGATAAAGCAAGCGTGTGAGGAAGCAAATCACGTTGAGATCAATAAATGCCTAAAAAACGTACTGGTTAAGAATGAGTCGAACCTAATGGTTAGGTAGGATTATGTCTGTGTACAGTATACTATGTAGTAATTTTCAAGGTTTGAAACTTGTGTTTGCATTGTGAAGCACGATGGCGGTGGACTTATTAATTAATGCTGAAGTCGTCAAGCACCCCCAAGTTTGGTGTGAGACGGCCATTTATTATAACTTATTCGCAACACCATTATCCCCAAAAAAAAAAACATTGTGTGGCCCTCCTCTTACTTCTTCTCTGTGTGGTACCAAATATTTCAACTTGGCGACCCCAAGCTTAAGTCTTCAAACACGGATTCGTCCTACGATTTGGATATGCATTTGGTTAAAAATAGTTCTTCTGTACACTCTGTTTCTTGTCTATTTTTAATGACATGGGACTTTATTAGTTTTATTAGGTACTACATATATTACATTAGAAAAGTGACTTCCAACGCCAATTCAAACAGTAAATTATTGTAGAAGAATTTATTAATTCATAATGTAAGCAACTTGAAGAACAATTAGTGTTTATTCATCAATCTTAACTATATAACTAATGATTAAATATAATTCATTATATTTCTTAATATCTCCTTTAAAACCACATTTAATATGGGTAAATTTGAAAAAAAAAAATTAACTATCTCATCTTGATTCATTAAAGCAGTTAGATGTGACTGATAAATAATATCAGCTAGAAGGATGAATACAAGAGATATTTTGATCTAGCGTGAATATAGATAAATAACATTGAATGCAAATCATATCTATCTCATAGTAATTACTAGATTTTTTTGGCCAAAGCTATCTCAGAATTAATTAAGTTGAAAAGTATTCACTCGCTGGTCGAGCTTTATTGTCACGTCTTAAATAGATACTAGTTTTTTGCACTTAAATAGATACTAGTTGGTGCATTGAATAAAAAAACAAGTATAGCGAGATCTAAAGTTTTGGTCGAAGGTTATATTCATTAATTAAATAGATTTAAACAAAGCAGTACGCCTTGCTTTTTTTCTTGTGTGGAATATATGGCTTTTGTCTTCAGCACGTGTGCATTTTTTGTGTCCCCTAATTTGAAGAGCTTCAGATTAATGAGAAAATTGCATATATCAAACTTTGATGATTGAACAGTCACCGCAAAAAAAGGTTAACTAAGATAGAAAGTATTCAAAATAGTACTCCATTAAGTTATTGAGAGAATGTTTAAGGATATTTTTATAAAAAAAACATGGACATGTTTGTAACAATTTTGTAGAAGCTAAACGAACGTTTAACAGTGTTTTTCCGCAAAACGAGATAATCTCCTCCATATATTTATCTCGGATTGTGTAAAAGTACTTCTCTACCACGTTCCCAGATGAGCCCACCATCACAATTTACTTTTTTTTAACAACTATCACAATTTACTAAAGCATACCATTGTATGAAAAATAAAACCCAAAAATGATTGAATGACTAACATTTTGAAATTTAAGGAACATCTTAACTATAATGTTCGAGTTCATGACCATTAGACTTTTGGGATAATATAATTAGTTACTTGGCCAAAGATAGCTAAACAAATAAATTGGTAAATGTCTCTTAATTAATTGGCTAGGTTAGGGGTATGAAAGAGAAAGATGGCATCTGATGTGTTGGTATTTAAAATTGACAAAAGAGGCATTAAAACTATAGTATTTGTCCTAAGAATTAATGGGTGTGTTGTATTTAATAAGGATCGATGAATGAAAAAGATGCAAACAATTAATCGGAAACCGACTAAGTTGGTGAACAAGAGTGAAAAGGGCATATTCCCATTGCATAATGTTCATGTTCATGACCTCTCTTCACGTCTTTATCTGATGTTACATCTGTAACATCTTCACCGAAAGTTCAAAAACATAAAGCTATGCCCACTTTGATTTATCTTGTCATATCCCAAAAAAAAAAAAACAGAGTTAACCTAAGTTATTGGTATGAAGGTGAATGCTAGCTGTTCCCCGACAACACTTGACACACGAAAAGTATTATGAAAAAACTGCTATGAGATTTTAAAGAAAGAACTTGGGCAATCTTCAAAAAGTCACATAATAAATTAGGAGTATTGACATGTAACATGTTCCTTACAAATTGTCCTTTGTTATTTCTTTTGGAATTTTCTTTATATTTTTATTTTGTTTTAGTTGAAATTATCTCTTATGTTATTAAATTGTGAAGATCGAATTATATATACGTATTTTCTTTTTACTATATGTATTGATTCACACACACACACATATATATATCATTAAATTTGATTTAGTCCGCCTCATAAAAATTTTCTTGTCTTGCTTAAAATCAAGGGCTGTTCAATAAAACCATATCCTTATGATCTGGTTGAAAAAAAAATCGAAACCTACTATATCAGTTGCAGTTCCTTTCAATTTATGAGAAAAGTCCTCAATAACCTAATGAACATTATTGCAACAGTTAAGGTTCTTTTTTATTCCGAGGCAAAGACCTAAATAACCTAATTTTACCTTCTAGGATCCGTTGTACTAACCCAAACTAAAATCCTCTATTTCTTGATTCATAAGGATTAATATTAATATTGTACATAACAAGTCTTTGGATAATGCAACTTTATGGACTTCCATGGTTATTATTTAATTTGATTGCTTTTTTTGCATGACTCCTCTTAACAGATCTTTTGTTGTTAAACTAATTTAACAAATAATTCTCCACAATTAATAGAAAAAGAACAAGTTGGATAGGTCTGCGAAGAAATTCTTAATCTATAAAAATGCACGTGCCCTTTATAGATTACCAAGAAAATGCCAAATAAAACGTAAATGCGATGTGATTATGCAGGGGCAAAGGAGAGCATTGCACTTCTTTCTAATTAATATCAGGAATAACATTATACTACATCTGACATTAATATAAGAATTAGTTAACTTTTTTATGGAGGGATTAAGGAAACTCATTAACTGATATATTTTTCATCTTTCTTCAAACTAATTTACCTGACTTAGAAACTCATTTTATCTAATGATACACATAAGTATTGCATAATATATTTTATGATTAAATAATTTATTTAACTTTTTTAATTTCTTCAAAAAACATCAACTCTTATATTAAAGACCGAAGCTAGTATATATTAACCATATTTTAATCATTCATTAATGTCTATATGTATGTATAAAATGTAAATGATATAATAATCTCTATGAATAATATACTTCTCATTTTGGTATAGTATCTATACAATTTATAGTTAAATATAGGGAAGTTGATGATGGTGAAGTGATCAAGTTAACTGTTTCTTGTGGAGGAGAGGGAGAGAAATAGACATAAAAGGGAGGAGAAGATAAGAAGAGAGGTGGTTGATGGTGATGTCGACCTGTGGAAACTTCTGGACTAAGTGATTTTGCTAAAAGTCAAACAAGTTGGGTAAAAGAAACAAGCTGAAATTAATTAATTCACACACACACGTAGAAGAGAAATAAAAGGCCAATTTTATTTGCTCACACGTAAATAACATCTCTTAAATTTTGTATTTGTGTAAAAACGCTGTCATTTGCAGTCCATGCCTATACTTCATTATATTTAAAAAAAAACATATGTGAAAAATACTATTTTAAAAATTTTATTGGCAAGAAGAAATTGATTTAGATTGCCAATATATGAAAATTGGCAGTGTTTTAATTATATTTTGTATGTGTAAAAGACTTTTGACAAATTTTTTTATTTCACTAATGTGCCTTTTATGAATAACAAACAAATTAGTGATGATAGAATTGTCTCTCTCTCTCTATATATATATATATTTTCATAGTTTTTCTTTCATTCTACTAAACTATGGATATATCGTTAAATCATTCATGAATTCTAATCGTCTAATATATATATACATATGAATCCAATTATATTATAGTCCTACATATGAGAATTAATTGACGAAACACAAGAAGGTAAGGCTTTTTAATTATGCAACTTAAAATTACTACGAGATAATGTGCGTAGGCCAAACAAACTCAATGAATGAATGATCGAGGAATTAAGTAGCTTGTTTGCTTTGTTTTAATCACAGGGATTCAATGAGTTTCCCAAAAGAAAAGGCAAAGAGAGAGTGAGAAAATACTTTGGGACGTTGCCTTCAATTGGTAAATTCAGCCACCTTTCATCATGCAACGTCTACCTACCTCCTTATCATCATGCTTCCTCCTATTTAATACTCTCACCTCCTAATATTTATCTCACTCAATTCCTTCACATATATCCCAGAGATACTCACAAAAGTTCTTTTCGAAATAAAAAAAATTACTCCCTTCTGTGCATGTGTTTGTATATATATGTATCTATGAAAAATGAAGTAGCAGAGAAAGCACATTAAAACTAGGTACATATATATATACATATATCGTAACCTTTTTATATGGCACGTACATACAGTAAGAGAGATCGATGTTGATGGAGCTTTTCGTACGTCACCACTGAACTTTCTCCAATGTTTTCCCCAATTAAAATACGATGAATCTACACTTAAAGATGTACCCATAATTATTTTGAATTAAAGTGATTTTTATGTTGGTATCCTTGTTAACTATATAGTAAACTCTAACATTATATATTAGTTTCTACCATCTCTTTCTATCTTTATGAAATGTGGGCATATCTGTATAAAAAAAATATTCCTCAAAACTATCAAATGTCAAATGAAGAGAAGTATTTAAAACCTCTATCTACAAAAACGAGAGGGAATACATAAAATGGAAGTATGAATGAATTGGAGGGGAGATATAGTACTAATTAGAACGGGGGAAATAAATTGCGAGTCAAAGCGGATGAATTAATTAATGAAAGGTGGCAATAATAGGAAAAAATAAGAATATTATAAAAGGGGGAGATTATGAATTAATTAATTGAATGAATATAATAATAATAATAATAATAATAATAATAATAATAATAAGAACACGAAGAGAGATTAGGGATATGGAATGTGAATGGAAGAGGAAGGAGGCGTGGATGAGTAAATTAAACTAGAATGTAGGCTAATTGAATGAAAAGCAGCTGTTGGCATCCACTTCCAACCACTTGCTCTCCTTCCTCTCAACTGCCCTAATTAGTACGTCAACACTCATTCTCCCTTCACTTCTCCCAATTATTATTATTATTATTATTATTATTATTATTATTATTATTATTATTATTATTATTATTATTATTATTATTTATTTTCCTTACAGCTACGTTATTTCACCAAAGTTTTTTCCCCTCTAATAACCATTCATTTCAAAATTTTCATTAATATTACTTTTATTTTAAAATTTACTCCTTTGGTCTTAATTATAAGGTAGAGAGATATAGTTTTAATTGACATTGATTTCATATGTTACATTGGATATTAAATAGGGATAAAGTTATAAAATTGTTGAATTTTAAGATAATTGATTAATGCAATAAGATTTTCCTTAACCTATATAAAATATGGTGGAAATGATTTATAAATAGAATTAAAAGAGTATACTCATCCTTCAATAAGCAACTCCACGGTAATAAACTTGTCTTTTATAAAGTGATATATCAATATTCAAATTTAAATCCCCATTCGCAGGAAATATGCATGCATTTGACGTTTCAAACCTTTCATTGTGATTATTAAAAAACAAAGACAGCAACTGATCATTTCAGTCTCATATTTTCCACAAGATGAAAGTGTTAAATCATTAATTAACACAATATCATGTTTTTTCTGGAATTATATAATTATACATATATAGATCAGTGAGATATGGGGAAAAAAAAGATGCGTACAAGGTAAAAAGATACTGTTTCTTATCAATGGACCGATTTAAAAAAAGAAGACACACTTGGAATATAAACCATTATTTAATTTATTACTTTAATTTAATATTCATTTTCAATATTTGGATCTCAAAAATTGTTCACCAACATCACCATCTTCTTTCATTTACTTCTCCTTTTTAAACCCCACCAGCTCCCTCCTTCCCTCCTGTCTCTCTCTCAAGGCCTAACCATCATCCAAACAAAATCATCGTCTCTCTCTCCCCCCTCTCTTTGTCATGGTCATGGGAGCTTTCAGACGTCGTTTTGAACCCATCTCGAAATGCACCACTGATGAACGGTCCAACCAGACGGTGGCTTCCGACCTCGACGGCACTCTTCTCATCTCCCGTAGTGCCTTCCCTTACTACCTGCTTGTCGCTCTCGAGGCCGGAAGCATCCTCCGAGCGCTCCTCCTTCTAGCCTCCGTCCCCTTCATCTACTTCACCTACATATTCATCTCCGAAACTCTCGCCATCAAAACCCTCATATTCCTCACCTTCGCCGGACTCAAGATCCGTGACGTCGAGATAGTGGCGCGGTCCGTGCTGCCACGGTTCTACGCAGAGGACGTCCACCCAGAGACATGGCGGGTGTTCAACTCCTTTGGGAAGCGGTACATTGTGACGGCGAGCCCGAGAGTAATGGTGGAGCCGTTCGTGAAGACGTTGTTGGGCGTGGACAGGGTGCTGGGGACGGAGTTGGAGGTGACGGCGTCTGGGAGGGCGACGGGGCTGGTTAAACAGCCGGGGGTGCTGGTGGGTGAGCACAAGAAAGTGGCGGTGGTGAAGGAGTTTGGATCGCCGGAAAACTTGCCGGATTTGGGACTTGGCGATAGCGAGAGTGACCACCAGTTCATGTCAATTTGCAAGGTCGGTATAATATTCATATCATAATAATAGTCCTTATAGTACAGTAGTTGACTAGTTGTAATATCTGCGCAGTGTTTTCTATTTTAACCAACGTAACTTCATTTGATTTCACTTCACTTTAATTAATTAATCTATCAATTAAAATATTACCCTCATCGCTTTGAGTTTATAAAATCAAAACATTATGGATTAAATACACTAAGTTTTTTTAACTGAGATGTGTAACACTTTTATAGTGGAGAAAAATAAGGTTATTGGGGAATAAAATTAAATATGGGACCTACATTTTGTCCATTTGATATATATATATAAATAGTCAATATTATAGATAATCAGATGCTAATTTTTGGGCTAAACATGATTTATGTTTTTTATACAAAAAATATAAATAATTTTTCTTCTTAATTAAATATAAATATAGTCTGTACAACTGTAATGACTAATTTTTCTCATTTACTGAGGGATAGTATACCGAATTTCGGAGTGAATCGTAATTAAATTTCTAAAATAGTAGCATGTTATTTTCCATGGACCAAAAGAGGGAAATAAATATTTTCAATGCAAATAATTTTTTTTATATAAAAACGTTAATTGAATTAATTTGAAACCAGTATTTTCCTGCATTGAAAAAGATATGACCCACATATATACATATAATAATTTAGAAGAATTGCATAAAGGTGAATATACATAGGTTTGGTGGGAGTGTTAATGGCCATGAAATATGAGTCGATCTTCACATGCCTTTTCTTTAGTTCCAGCTATGTATTACTATTATTTATTTATTATTTTTCATTCCTCCAACTGATATCCGTTGAGCTTCTCAATTTCCTTCATCTCCTATATCAAACAAAATGGTCCCCCTTACTTGTTTGAATTATATTTGGTCCATTTTATAAATACTATGTGCCCTTTTTCTTTTCTCTCATATAAGATATAACCTTTCAACTATTTCCAACTGAGAATAACTGGCACCTACCTCCTTCTCCACTTAGTTATTTCTCTCAACTACAAACCTCGTTTGTTTTGTTAATGATTGAGTCCTTTTGGTCACTCTCCACATAAGTCTTCTCATGCAGCAATTGTGAGATCTTTGAAATTTGCCTATATCAACATCCTATTCTTGTGATCTTCCTTATTGGATTTTATGTTATATTGATGCTTGTGTGTGGCTTTTGTGTTTTTGAGTAATTTTATCAAACACCTATCATGCAAGCTCCATGTTTGATCTGTAAGTTCTTCATGTAAAAAAAATTGGGGAAAATTATAACTTTATTTCCTTCAATGGTTTTTCGTAAGCACAATTGTTGTGAGTTTCCTCATTGACCTTCTGTGTTTTGTAAATGTTGGAGTAGTTCACTCTTATATCACGTAATATCCGAGCTCTTTTTTGTTGTTCATCATGGACACCGTATGAAAATTTTAGTAAGCATCGTCCTACGTAGTTTGTCATCATTGACCTGTGACTTTCCTAGTGACCTGTTCTTACCCTGCAAATGAAAACTGTTTATGGGCTGAGTTTTAATCATGAGCTGAGTTTTTTGCTTAAACTTTTTGGGGTTAATACTAATGTTAGTCCTCAATCAATATGTTGATTTTTATCCCTATAATTTTAAATTGTAATTTTTAGTCCTATAATTTCATAAGAATTTGATCTGAGTTAAGACCATTAGACAGAAGGATCATAACCAAAACCCATTAAAAATATAGGATAAAAACCAAAACTTTTCTAATCCTAGTACTTTTAAGTGTTTTATTTTAGTCCTTATACTTAACAATGTCAACTGAAAGTTCACACTGTTAAACTCAGACCAAATCCTTATGAAACAATCTAAAACCATGATTTGAAACTATAGTGACTTAAACTAAAATTAAAATTTGTAAAGATGAATAATAGTATTAACCCAATTTTCAAAAAAAACATGAAGTAAATTTTATTAATGGATTTGTTGTTTCCTTCTGCAGGAAGCATATAAAGTGCCAAGGACCAAGAGTGAGCCACTTCCAAGAAAGAAGCTTTTAAGCCCTGTGATCTTCCATGAGGGTCGTTTAGTACAAAGACCAACCCCACTTGTAGCCCTATTGACCTTCTTGTGGATGCCAATTGGTATCATACTCTCTATTTTAAGGGTATACCTTAACGTCCCTTTACCTGAAAGACTTGCTTGGTACAACTATAAGCTTTTGGGAATAAGGGTCACAGTCAAAGGCACCCCACCACCACCACCAAAGAAAGGCCAAAGTGGGGTCCTATTTGTATGCAACCACCGTACAGTTTTAGACCCTGTGGTTACAGCGGTTGCGCTCAAGAGAAAAATTAGCTGCGTCACTTATAGCATAAGCAAATTCAGTGAGATGATATCACCCATTAAAGCCGTTGCATTATCAAGGGAAAGACAGAAAGATGCAGAGAACATTAAGAAATTGCTTGAAGAAGGTGACCTGGTGATTTGCCCTGAAGGTACCACCTGCAGAGAACCATTTCTTCTGAGGTTTAGCGCTCTTTTCGCTGAATTAACTGATAGAATTGTGCCTGTTGCTATCAACACAAAGCAGAGTGTGTTCTATGGTACATCGGTTCGTGGGTTTAAGTTCTTGGATCCTTATTTTGTGTTCATGAACCCGGTTCCTACTTATGAGATCACCTTCTTGAATCAGCTTCC
>JANTPZ010095425.1:0-13062 GCA_025593235.1 Vachellia pachyceras | reverse complement strand
CTTTATAATCCTAATGATCCTTCTATTTCCATTTGCTCTATATTTTGGTGACGTTTTATCCCTGAAGGTGTTTGTTTTGTTCAGATTATACGTAAAATGTACTGAACCTTACTCCTCATTGAAGAAAGACATGGCGTAGGAATATTTGCTCCTGTCAAGCATCCTATCTAAGAAGAATCTCCCTGTTTCAAATTGCTTGAAGAAGAAAAAAGTTAGATGCAGCACATCAATGGATGCAGCCTCTGGACATTAATCCCTTTTCCACATAAGACGAGCTTTTTGTCGTTTGGGAATATTGGTCCTCTCTTTCCTTCTCTCTCTCTCTCTCTGGAAATAGCACAGATGATTTGAGAATTACCACCGAACTGATTTCTTAAATGAGCTTCCTCGTTTGCAAGGCATTTGCTTTGCTTGCATGGAAGCAAAAGTCCGCTAGAAGACCTTCACCTAAACTTAATGAAGAAGAGGATCTATTTTTTTAATGTCCAGAACACTTTCAAACAGGCACCATGCGGCCAAATAAAATGCTTCCTAGTTTGCTTGATTTTCCTCTAGAAACTATCAGGATTCCGAAGGTGGTTAACTGCTATTCGAAGAATACAATGTAGGGGAGTAAATTATTGTCCGTTTCCATTTCTCTGAACCTCTTTCATTTCCGTTAATGACCCAGATATGTTACCCAACATAGAACTCATCCTCCTTGCGCTTCTCCATGGCTCTCTCATAGCCTGCGTGCTTCTCGTAGCTATCTTCATCATCTTAGTGGGTCTTCTCGCAGCTTTCTCCTTCGGACTCTTGCTGGTTCTAGTATTCGATTTGCACGATTTTTCCTCAGTGGTTTCTGAGTATTCAGAAATGGTGAAAGATGATGTCAAAGTGGGCTTCGTTTTATTTTTCGCTTACGTAATGCATCAAGCTGTTGGATTTGTATTGGATTCGAGACCTTGGCTTAAGAGCAAGGCCAAGGAATTCAAAGGGAAAAGCATGACGCGACATCGTGTAGTCTTGTTCGTATCTTGAAGATTGACAAAAAACCACCCCTTGTTGTCATTCTCAACTTCTAGGGCTTCTTCATCGACAGGGATGGAAAGCGTTTGAAAATCGAAGCTCAATTATCTTTAGGCGTCTGCGTCGCTTATTCCTTCGGCATCGATTTGTACATCACATCATTACCAGTTTATACGCTTCTTCAATAATTTCTTTACATAAAATGCCTTGATGCAATTAAAAATCAATAAAATTGCCATTTCACTCATCCGATATTTATTTTATGATCAATTATTATCATTTCTCTCCAAATTTCGGTTTTTCTACGGTTAATCTTACTGCAAACGTTAAACTCCCTCAAACTTCAAATAACGGACTTCGCCGGTGTTTTCCGAAGCTTGGCCTTCGATCTGTTTCTCGCTTTGTTGCTTACAATTCGGTATCGGTTCAGGATTTGAGTGGGTCCCGGACGATTGAAGAGGGAGATGATGACGAAGCTTTGGCTTCTACGATACCTACTGAAATGCCCACACCTCCCAGTTGAGCGCTTCGAACTCCACGTAGTGGGTATGCCATGTGTTAATTGGATTGAGTTTGGTGGTTAATTTGCTGTGTATTGATTCCTTTGTTTCTCGTTTTCTGGATTAGTTATCATTTTGACGGGACCACGTGGAAATTCTTTCAAGGTTGGTACTTCAAGTTGTCGATTCCGGAACGCAGACAGTCCTTTTGCTTTATGTATTCTGTGGAAAGTCCTGCATGTACTAAGAAATTGACGCCACTGGAAGTAGCAAAATATGGACCGAGATATACGGGAGTTGAGGCTCAAATTCTCGGTGCTGATGACAAGTACATTTGCCAATACTCTGAAGAATCACAGAACTTCTGGGAAGAATTTACTTTTTATATTGTCAAGTTGGATTTTTGCTTTCATTTTCATTTCGAAGGCTCTTGATTTTAATTTTTAGATTATGAAATTCGTCTTCTTTACTTAAGCTATAGATAAAGGACGGGTTATTTTCTACGGATTGTAACTTTTTATGCATATATGCCCATGAGTAGGCAGGCATGAGCTTATTCTGGGGAACACTTTCTCGGCGCAGCAAAACTTGAGACCTCCGAACTCGGAGGTTCCTCAGGTTTATACTGCATCTTTAATATAACCTTTTCTACGCTCATGTTACGCGCAATAGAATGATTTGATGCTTAAACGATTTTGCGGGTATATTAGATTTGGAGATGCTTGTGAATTCCTCATAGAATTTTCTGATTTAGATTCTTTACTGAATGACTTAATTATTTAGATTTTTCCCCAATGGTACAAGTCTTGTACCCTTCCTTGTTTCCTGATATTTTATTTGCTGTCGTTCACTCATTTTATGTCTGAGACTTCGACCGTCTTGGCCTCTTGGGTTAATTATTACTGATAACTATCTTGTTCTTTACCGGCCAAATATTTATAACTGTTTGACAATTACAGCTACATGCAGATTGTTTACGATGTCCTAAGACATGGCCATATTATTAGATCAAAAGCAGGTTTCTTTTTAAGTCTTGTTCTTTCTTTTACACTTGTATTGGGTCATATTGCTTAGGAATTTGAAAAAAAGGGTGTCAGAAGGTTTTCAAGTAACTCCACTCTGCCATCAAGGTTTCATCCGTGGTGATGGAAGGTAGGAATTAAATCTCCTCTTTCTGTCTAGTTATATGTGTTGCCTGACTTCAATTTATAAATGTAGGTCAGATATTATGTAGAAACATTGAAAACTGCTCGTTGGGAGTATAGCACACGCCCAGTTTATGGTTGGGGTGACGTGGGATCTACACAGAAGTCTACTGCTGGCTGGCTTGTAGCTTTTCCTGTATTTGAGCCACATTGGCAAATATGCATGGCTGGTGGATCTCTCTACGGGTGTGTGCCGCTTATCTATCTGTTGGCTATTAGTTGTTAGTTTGCTCTCATGAGCTTTAAAATTTGTATCTCAGGGTGGATAGAGTGGGACGGTGAAATGTTTGAGTTTGATAATGCCCCATCATATTCAGAACAGAACTGGGGTGGAGGATTCCCGAGAAAATGGTTTTGGGTAAAAATCTATTCCTCTATTAAAATATCTTGGTAGTCTTCATTTGTGCATTCATTCCATTGCTTGCTATGAAACTTCAATCATAGCTGGTTGTATGTAAATTTCTAACCTTTTCTTTTGATCAAAGTAGTGTGCTTGTAATGCATTGTCTCTTCACTTTTTTCTGGTTGATAAATACATACGAGTGAATGGTCTGAGGCAAGAATATTAGATTGAGGCTTTCACACTTAAAAGAGATGAAATTCTTTTGATGCTTATGTAACATGGAATATGGAATTACATGCTATACTTTGGGTTAATGGAATTAAGACCTATTTATCATGGTTCTAGATGTCTGCTAAAACTCTTTGCCAAGTATCGCAGGTTAATTTGCTTTTGGGTTATCATATTGACCCTTGTTGCTGCCAATTTATGAATGATTAGCTGTACTTGTTTGTACATGTCAAGTTGTTGATGTCTTTTGCAGGTGCAGTGTAATGTTTTTGAGGGTGCTAGTGGAGAAATTGCCCTCACTGCAGCTGGTGGGTTGAGGCAAATTCCTGGACTTACAGAGACTTTTGAAAATGCTGCATTGGTAACTTGCTTGGGCATTTCTCTACAAATATGGGTCTTTTCTTTTCTTTGTTTGTTTATTGAACTTTATGTAGAGACTTAACCCTGACATAAAATGATTATGTTAATGAGATTGATTGGGCATGAAGGATGACAAGGGCCTATTTTTACTTTTTATTACTCTTTCTTAAAGAAGGAAACACCAACTCTTTTGATGTCTAGAATTGTACATACTTTCATTAATATTAATTGTAGAAACATTTATCTTCCACTTTTAGTGGATTGAGTCATGGCTTTGGTTTTTTATGGCAATTTTGGGTTATTACTTAATTTGAGAAAAAGAGATGTAAAGGGTTTATCTCTTGTGAACTGTTTTTTCCTTCATTAGTGTAAAACATATTCATGCATGTTGATTCTCTCATCAGGCCATTCATTTGTCTATTTTTTGTCTTGTTTAGTTCATTTAGTTTAAATCATCTTCTGTGCATTGTTCTTAAAGCTTGTAATACTTGTTCTTCCAAACTTATGCAGATTGATGTTGACTTTGTCAGGAATATTGCTCCTTGGGGTATTGGTTTATGTCGGCAGACAATAGGAGACGTGGTAAATTTTCTCTATTTTATTATTTTTTTATCTTTTGGAATGGGGACAAAATCTTCAAATTTTATTAATGAGCCCTGACTTATGGTGGAGGAATGCTGTCCTGACAAGTTGGTCAAAACAGTGACATCAAGAAAATAGAGACCTGGACTTGCTGACAAACTGCGAAAACCACAAACATGAAAGGAACAATGGAACCAAAAGAATACAGATCAGATCTTGGCATCTCACTATTTTCTAAAAATTTGGGTGGCTAATCCATTGATACCGATGAACACTCCAAGTCTCCAACAGGAGGACGAAGCAAGTGGGAGGGTTGCATCATGCAACTTAATTGGACTTTTTCAACCTGGGAGAAACCAGGTATATGAGACTCTTTTGATTGACAGATCTGTTTGGGAACCCAGTAGAGAAGTATTTTTATGCAAGCCGAGATAAATATGTCGAGGAGATTATCTCGTTTTACGGAAAAACATTGTTGAACGTGCTAATTAACTTTTTCCAAATAAACACTCCCTAATGTTTTTGCAGGTTGTATTCGAGGCAACAACAGAGGACTGTATTGCGTGCTCCAACATTTGAAGTTTTGTACTTGATAATGATCATAATAATGAAGGAGTACCGGTCAAAAAAATAAATATAATGGAGTAGGTACAAGAAGCCAGGGTGCCAGTAATAAGGCAGCGTACCATCATGAAAAGAAAAGTTTATGGAGAAGCATATTTACCACGTGGGAGAAGATTCGGTGCTATAAATAATATCAAGTATGGTGGTAGGAGATCAGAGAAGAGTGGAGGGAAATTAATGGCGATGAGGTCAAGTGTTGTTAGCCTTGTGATTGGTGTTGTGTTACTGATGTTTGTGAGTGCACATCACGCCATGGGTGCTTTGACACCCAAAGTTCAGAGAGCAATAGATGCTGCTAACCGCAAAGGACCCTATCTCGGTCTGGTCATTCCAAACTCCTTCGAACTCGACCCTCTTGTTCAGTCTCCTAACTACACTGCTAGCCAGCTCGTCATTGATTTTGCTGGTACCTAGTCAGTTCCAACCTTCTTCATCTTTCGTTCATATTAATTTACCAGCCACCCACAAATTAATATGCATATACATGACAAAAACAAGACCATGTATACATGTTCTGTGTTCTCTCCGTATATTTCTCATTCATATTGATTCGTCTGTGTTTAAGGAAGGAGATTTAGGTTCGGATCTATTGAAGGCCAGCCTGTTATATTGGTGATGACAGGACTCAGCATGGTGTGTTTGTGTTTGTGTGTGTCTGCGTACTCCATATGGTTTCATAACTAAACATGAGTTGACGAGAGAGAATTTATGGTGTGCAGATAAATGCAGCTATAACAACACAACTCCTGATAAGCTTATTCGACGTAAATGGTGTGGTTCATTACGGCATCGCTGGGAATGCTAACCCTGACCTTCACATAGGAGATGTGACCATTCCTCGATACTGGGCTCATCTAGCTCTTTGGAACTGGCAGGTCTGTGTGCAGTGAGCGCGCGTGCCTTGATTTAATTAATTATATGCCCATCACTAATTAATCTTAATAAATAAAATAACAACTTGCATGCGCAGAGGTATGGACAAGGGCCTAATGACACTTTGGCTCTGGAAGCAAATGGGGATTACACGAGGGATGTAGGGCACTTGAAATTTGCAGATTATACCTCAAACATCAGCCATGGAAGCTCATATGATAACCTTCTGAACAACATATGGTACCAACCAGAGGAGATTTTTCCTGCTGATGGCACTCCTGAGCAGAGACAGCACATCCTTTGGGTCCCCGTTGATTCCAAGTACTTGCAAATTTCTGCCAAGATTGGGGTACATAACTCTCTCTCTCTCTCTCTACCGACAATTGTTGTAAGCATTATATGTAAACTTACCGGCAACAACATAATTAATAATAATATGACTTATGTGCGTGTAGGATATGGAACTGGTGAGCTGCTTGAACTCGACGACATGTTTGTCAACGAAGCCGAGGGTGGTGAGGGTGGAGAGAGGGACAAGCGCGAGCATATACCTGGATAATGCGGCGTACAGGACTTTCATCTACAACAAGTTTAACGTTAGCCCCGTCGATATGGAAAGTGCTTCGGTCGCCCTCATCTGCCTGCAGCAGAAGGTGCCCTTCATTGCTATTAGGGCTATCTCCGACTTGGCCGGCGGTGGCTCCGCTCAGTCCAATGAGGCCGACACCTTCTTTTCACTTGCCGCCACTAACTCCGTCAACGTCGTTATTGAGTTTGTCAAGCAACTCTCACTCGAGAAGAAGTCTTCCATGTAATCTTCTCTCACTCAGCCTTGTGGCTGTTGACTTTGGTTCCCAATGACATAAAATAAAGACGTAGGCCGCTCCTTTGGAACTGGTTAGGTGGCCAACCTATTGTAGAAATCATGTTACAGATCTTATTTTTTTTAATTTTATAAAAAATTATTTTAATGAATATAAAATGTAAAATAAAAGTAAGGGAGATTTATTGTAAAGTTCCAAGAAATGAAGTTATTTATGAAAAGGTCCCAATAGTTGTTAATGGCAGCTGCTCCACTTATCAATGGTGCTTCTCGATTTGTTATTGACAACCTTTTGGGACCTTTTCATAAGTAACTTCTTTTCTTGGGACCTTACAATAAATCTCCTAAACTTAATCTATTAACTATCATATTTTAAAATATTAATTTTTTAATAAAAAATTACCAGTTTAAAAATTTTAGATATAGATATTCTAGAATCAAATCTGGATGTACAGATTTAATAGGTTTTGGAAGTTTATCGATTTGATAAGCACATGCTCATGTGATTGATCTTTCCTCTCCTTCCCCATCATTATTGGGAAATTAACATAAGCAATGAATTTAATTACCAACAGTAAACATACTGAAACTGCAAAGCCTGAGTGAACAAATTAATTATTCAAACAAATGATGTGAAGCTAAGTAATAATTATGTTTTTACTCTCCATTTCATATTGGGGTTTTTTTATAATTGAATAAAAACCTTAAAACCTTACACTAATCTTTTCAATTTTTTACTGGTATTATCTATCTCTACCTGCAACAATTTGTTCAGCTGCCTTGTCCCTGTAAAGAAGAGAGGACAAATTTGAATATAATAAAATAAAATTGTTAGTTGAGGTGGAAGCTCGATCTTTGAATTTTAAATCTTAGAAAGAACTTGCCTCCAGCTCAGTCTAATCTGGAGATAGTTTAGATTAAATAAAGAGTCTGTTCACATGCTTGTGATTCCTAACCAACGCTTAAGTGTGGCCGTTAATCGTGGGGAAAGGAACAATCGAGAAGTCGTCACACATTATTTTTCTACAAGTTTAAGGATATCAACCATCTTTAGTCAAACTCCATTATTTCTTATGACAAAGTTATATTAAAAAAATATCAAGGTTTAGAAAATAACATAAATATGAAACTGCCATAAAACAATTTATAGATGGTCATAATGGTAACATTTAAAAAAAAAAAAAGTTAAGCCAAAATTCTCTGTCAATCAATATTGATACCAAGAGAAGAGTCATTAGAAATGTATACATGACTGGATCTAATGATACAGACAAATGTTTGCTTTTTTCGGAAATCAGGAATCTCATCGAAAGAGAGTAAACTGTAATCATTCAGTATGCTGTTTGGCGGATGCTCTTACGAAAGAGGCTATTTTATCTTCCTCTTTTTTACTTCATGTGCCCGCAACACTTTCAGGAGGTGTGCTTGTATGATCTTGGGGTCAATACCCCCACTTAGTGTTCTCGCTGCTGTTTTCGAGCTTTTGAGCTCTCTTTGTTTGTACAAAAAAAAAAAGAAATGTATATAAAACATTTGCTAATGCACCAGGATTGCTATGTGTGTGTTTGAGAAATCTGTTGAGAGAAAGGAATTACGGCTTCTGAAGTAATTTTATGGATTTTGATATGGTTTTACAGATTTTGAGATGGTTTTTATGAATTGATATGGTTTTTACAGATTTCGAGATGGTTTTGTATTTACTTACGTGCACCTTTTGGAAAAATGAGTTACTGAACAAGCAATACTAGGCTTGTTTAGTAGAGCGTTTTCAAAAGTCAAACATATATTTAACGGTATTTTCTTACAAGATGAGATAATTTCTTTCAAATATTTATCTCGACTTACGAAAAAGTTTTGAAATGGGGCACACTATACAATAAATGATATTTCTAATTTACACTATCAAAGAAGTTTATTTTACATTCAAAACCGGCGGCTACAGCATGCTAGGTGGGCCATGGAGTTGAAACAAGATGCACACTTGGTCATATACGCATGCATGGACCGGCTGCTCCGCGTTGCCTAAACTGCAAGGGAGGAACTTTATTATATTTTGTCATCATTCTTATTATTTCTCGTTTTCATCCCTTTGTATATCATGTGGTCATACATATGTCGCATATACGCGATTTAATTAGAACGTGCTGCTCTAAATTTGTCCTCTTCTTCTGTTTCTTCTTTGAAAATCCAATACGTACGTCTCACCCGATTTGCCATTTTATTATGACGAAAGCGCGCGAGGAATATTATGCATTTTCACACGAGGAAAAAAAAAGTAGAACTTGGTTGAGCTCTTCCTTACAGGGACCAATAATGCTTGTCATAGTGAGCCTTGTTTATGATACTACTTGAAAGCCAGCTAACGTTTGTTCCCACACTGCTGGCTGCTGGAAAATTTGTCAGCCTCATTCAGAATGAGTCCTAATACCAAGCTTCCTGCGGATGAGCCGGCCAAGACCAAAAGGAGTGGAAGAAGCTAAGCTGCACATAGATCCTTGTGGGAACCATCTCAGTCACAGGCAGAGAACTCGTTTTCTCCTACTGCAATAGATACGACCAAAGGAACCGGCTGGGATTTGAAGCTCTTGAAGCAATTATGGTGGCGGTCGAAAGATGATGCGTCCGGCCAGCACTATAAAAGAACTCTCATGACCAAAATTCACAGGCAACGTGATTACCGGTATCTAAATTGGGACCACCTCAAACATTACGTACCTTGAACTTTTTCAACTGTGCAGAGATTCCATGGACTTGAAGCTCTTCCAGCTGGTGTTAAATCTTGGTGTTGAGGACTTTTTAATAATGCACCACGCTTTGTTCAGAGACCGACTCAACCGTATGACAACTTCAAGTCACAGCTGATTATAGCTCAGGACTTTGAAATTGATTATTGACTTAAGATTCATAAGTGCATATTTCAATGTGGTGCTAACGTTTTCATGGCTAACAACGGCCACCGAATAATGCTAATCAGTCCATATATCATAACCCTGCAAAACAATACTGTAAAATCTGACCAGTTCCCGTCTTGTAACAACTATATATATATATATAACAGGTTATGCTTGTTGTCAGTGTTTAGCTATATGCTTGGAATCAGTGCAAAACATGTAAAAGGGAGAAGGTAGAGAGACCCCATAACATTTCCCCTTTGTCACCGGAGACAATTTTATTGAAGGCATCGTCAATATTAAATGAGAGTTTGGAAACCTTTTCTTTTTTGCTTGATTTAAAGGGGTAAACACTAATAGCATAAGGTTATAACGACAATATTATATCCATAACCTTACATTTAGGAGATACTGTAACATTAGATTACAGAGCCTTAGGTGTGACTTTGGAAACCTTGACGCCCATCCCCTGTTTCATTCTGTGGCCGACAAAGCCGTGCCTCTATCGTTGTCTGGATCGAAGCCTCGCTGTGACCTAACTAGCTTTGGGGTCCATTGGGCCTATGAAAATCTGTTTTTTTTAAAAAACCAGAAAGAGATCCCAATGCGTCCTTATGAGCTCTGCGTTTTAGGGCAGAACAAAATTCAAGGCAATTCGTCCATCTCAGTTGTACCCAAAAAAATATTAGGCTTCCAATAGCCCAATTTACAACCAATCTAAAGAGATTGATCGTCGTACACTGATGTTCAAACTTTTGTTAAAAAAAAGCCTTTTACATTTAGTATCCAGCGATACCTCGAATACAATTGCGTTCATTAAAACTGTGTCTAGGAAAAAAAAATAAATGACCGCCCCAATTTTTTTTGTCCATCTCTGACCCGCCACCCGCGAAGACCAAACAGTATTAACCTGTTTTTATTTTTATTTTTTGAAGTCGAGCTTTTCCCCTTACGTTATTTATGTGATGCAATTACCAGGTGATGGTTTCCAGGTTCCCGACTTCATAACACTGATAATTGGTGATGGGGGGACTGAGTGTGTGAAGCATTGATGAACGGGAAAAACTTGCTCCTTCCAGGCTGGATTTAGAACGTACAAAAAATACAAAAACTAAGAAATAGGGAGCAATTTTACCACAGCCGAGGAAAACGGCCGTTACTTTACTGTAATGGGACCCACACATTTCAGCATTTGACCATTTGACCTCTGTTGCTCCAGTGTATGCGGGACCCACACATGGTACACCCTCCCTCCTCTTCTTTCCCCTTTTTTTTTTCCATCTTCCTCCTCACAGTCCATCGAACCCAAGCCAAGCCATCCACCAACGCCGTGTTTCCGTCCAGAACCATATTAATTAATAATCATAAATTGAAGAATGAGATATGAGATGGAGGTGGGGGCTTCCGACAGGAGAGGCTTGCTTGGACGTCATAGAGGGAATCGAAGGGCTTGGCGGTGTACTTGGACATCATAGAGCGAATCGGAGGGATTGGCAACATCGGTGCTGGAGGCGGTGAACAAAAAAAAAAAATCTGTGGTGTAACTCCGCCGTGGGTGGGTGAGGGAATTCGGTGCCACAAGCCGCCGTCGTTTGACGCTTGATGAAGAAGAGCGAATCGACGCCGGCGATAACAGCGTTGAGAGAGGCGATAGATAAGCAGAAGCAAGAAGTTGAAAGGCAAGAAAACCCAGAAATATTTTATTACTCTTCCTGGGTTTTCGCTATTAATATTCATGGGTTATTTTCAAATTACTTGTTGTGTTACTTTTATCAGTTCCTATTGAAATTTGTTTAGTCACATCCCCATTATCGAAGATCAAGATTCAAGAGAGAGATATGACAAGCCATTTACTATGCCAGCAAAAAAAAAAAAAGTAGGATTTGATTAGTACTGTGGTTATGTGACTGTGAATGAACAAGCAGGGAAGGCATCGTTTTATTGGTTGATCGAGTTTCCTTCAAGTCCAGGCCACTTGTTTGCCCCGGATACTTTCTGACGCAAAAAAGGGCAGAAGGATGCAATCGGAAGAGAAAAAGATGTGTGGAAGAAAGAAAAGAGAAAAAATATGAAAAATAAACAATGGACCCACAAAAGTATACGGGCGTTTGTGCGGTAGTGAATGAGGCCGTACTTGATCACCAATTTTAAAATTTAGATTTAGTTTTAAAATTTGAATTTTACTTTAAAATTGAAGTTTTGTCTAAGCAAAATCTTTTTTCGAAAGCTATTTTGATTACAAAACCTCAGTTTAAAATATATGTTTTGAAACATAGGTTTTTTGTTTCGTAGTTTTTCTTTTTCCTACTTTTTCTTTCTTCCTCTTTCCTACCCACTTTTTTGCCTTGAAATCCGTAAAAGTTAATAATTTTCCAAATATAAATTACTTTTTAAAACCTAGGTTTTACCTTGAAATCTGTAAAAGCTATTTTCCAAAATATATTCTCTAAAACCTAGTTTTACCTCAGAATATGTAAAAGTTATTTCCAACATTACATCCAAACAAGCACTAAATCGAACGTTGAACTAGTAAAGCTAACTTATAGATCTTATTTGGTACGTCTATTTACTATTTAGCACCCTAATTTTTTTTTAGTATAATCTTTTCTCTTATTTTTTTAATTCAGTGTAATTGCATCCCTTCTTTAAACTTTAATTTAGTTTCTATATTTTTTTTTTGCATCGTCTAAAATTTTATTATGCCACCCATGATACAAAACATTTTTGTTAAATTTACGTATTTTCCCTTATTTTATTTAAAATTATTTATATTCACTTACAGGAGTTATATTTTCTATATCAATCTAGAGCTAGGAAATATGCTAGCATGCGAGTTTAGGCAAGTTGGGCTAAATGCCACCCGAGTTGTCTTTTTTTTATTTTTTGTAAATTTTTTAATATATATTTATAAAATTTAATAAACATAAAAATTTATTAAAATAATTAACATGAAGTTAATTGACTTAAAAAAACTTCACAATAAATTTTCATATATTATTTAAAAATTTTAATATATTTAATAAATTTTATTTATTTTAAACTTAACAAAATTTTAAAAAATATTCATTTATATACATAAATAACAATAAGATTAAAATATTGAAACAGGTATATACAATTATGTGTGGTATGGTTTAATATTTTAGAAAATTTACTTAAAAAATTAATTTTTTTAAAAACAAAAAAATACGTGGACTGGGCTCACAGGTTGAACGAAGGCCTCGTGCAGCCTGTATATTGGTGGGCTCCATTTTTTGCGCGCCTTCAATCCACAGGCTAAAGACGTTTTTCAGCCTCGATCATAAATAGTGCAATTGGAATTCACATTGATCAGATTGATGGACGAATGCGGACATTGGTTTCCCATATGTACGGTTATGATTAAAAACAGCTGAGTTAGATTTGACGCGGAATAAAGCAAATTGGTTGAATGGTCAATGCTTGGGGGTTGGGAGAATTTAAAACGCATCCAAATTTGTCATCTGCTAAACGCATTAGCCAGCGTTGGCAAGTTTCCTGGAAATCCGGATAAGATGGATGCTTATCCACTCCCCTTTCCCAAACAAACAATTTGGTGGGTCTATTCTCTATCTGTCTACATGGACAATTTAGGATTTCTTTAAAA
>JANTPZ010095424.1:0-13148 GCA_025593235.1 Vachellia pachyceras | reverse complement strand
CCTTATCTTCAGGATATGATACTTCATCCTCTGAAAAATAATACTTGAGAAGTCAGAACCCTAAATAATCGCAAGATATAAATTAAAATATTTTCCCTTTACCATAATTCTGTTAATTGTGTTTCCATATACCAGTTTCACCCTTTCAGCATGAAAAAATATACAAATAAATCCAGAATATCTTTTCAAATATAACGATGCAGAACAAGAACTGAGTCCATGTTTGGTACGGAGCAATGAATTTTGATGGATATGGCTTGGGAGTGAGATTGGGATTGGGGATGAGATTGGGAGTGGGGTCGGAGCTTACAAATTATGTTTGGTGCGAGGTAATATTTAGTGGGAATGTTTGCATCATTTTTATTTTATAATCTATCATAAATTACAAAAATACTATAGTGACCTAATAATAAATAAAAAATATTATATTACTAATTTTCTCTCTTCTCTGTAGATCACGTCTCTTTTCTCACTCTCAACACTTACCATGACCAGACCATTGAATTGTTTCTTCTTCTTTGCAACTTTTGCTGTAAATGCTACATTACTCATCTAATTGACAAACTGTTAATATTATTAACATTTGAAGACAAAAAGTTAAAGCCAAAAACAAACTTCTTTAACTGAGATTAAATAACCCACAACCAATCCTATCTTTGTGATTGATGTTCATTGAACCAGATTTGCCAATGAACCCAACCATCCCTTGCCTTCAAACCAGATGGAATCAACCTCACCATGGATGGAGACAATGAAGATGACGGAATCGCAGGGGAGATAGATAACAGTAGTGGGTGTGATGTCACTGTAGCCATCGACGACTTTAGAGGACAACGCCGTTAAAGAATAGAGGAACTGAATCTGATGACACTTTTGATGAAAGGAAAAGACCAGCTCGTTGTCGAACTCATCATCTCTTGTCGTTGATCAAGGGAGATAGCTGGATGAGAAGGAAACATACTCAATTTCAAATGGCCGCGGGGGTGGGGGGAGTCAAGGTCCGGATTCTAGAGGAGACGACAACTAGAGACGGTGGAGAAAGTGATGGGAGATGGAAGAGGTGCAGCGAAGGCAATGGGGATATGTGGATTTCCAGAATTTTCAAAAATTTATCTTAGAAAACCATTTAAAAACCCTAAATGTTAATCGTCTTTATGCTTCATTGCTAATTTGTGCAAATTGTTAGGCATTCGTAAAAAATAAAGCAAGTTTGAATTGCCTATTACTGTTCAATTAGGGGGGTTGAGAAGTAAGTCAGAGATGTGAAGGGAAGGGAGACGATGGCATTGAAGGATCAAACAAAAACGACAAATAGGGGATGGGCATAGCAGCAAGAAGAAGGGTAATTTGGTCACGAAATTTTCCAATCCCAAGAATGGATTTCCAATATCGCAGGGGAGGTGGGTTTCCAGCAATCCCACCAAGGTGGTATTGCCAATTCCAAGTTATCCCAAGTCCTTTCTACCAAACATCACAAAATTGCCAATCCTAGTGCCAAGCCTACTACCAAGTACCAACCCCTTTAATACCACATACCAAACAGGGCCTGAGGAAGGGAACAGAAGGGTTGGGCTATATAATAAAGAGTAAATTATGGTCTCTTTTATGTAGATGGAAATAGACAACTGATTATCAAACAAATGACCAGATATTATGCCTTGATATAGGAGATTTTGAAATTGAAAGAAAAAACCCGAATATGACATGGCCCATAGGCTAACTTACCATTTTCATCACTAAACCTGATTTACAATTTCAACATGGTCCTATGAAATTTATTAAAAAATCCCATAATTAACTTTCTTCACATTGTCAAGTTGTCCTTCAGTCAACTCTGTTAGCTCCCCTCCACTCAATGCCTTTGTGGTATCCAATTCCACGTGGAAACTTTTTTACCCAGTCAATCAATCTTTTCTCACTTCTGCAACTATTTCCCTCTTTCTTTATCTCCAAATGATTCACAGCTTCACTAACCAAAAGGGTATTGTCATTTTTCACACACCTAGGGCAGCTAATCATAGCACACACTCCCCTTAAACTAGTGGCATTAGTAATAGTAAGCAAACTATGATTGAGAGCCAAAAAAGCACTTTAATTTTGTTTTAGGGCTTTGATCTTTCAAGCTCACAACCCAAAAGCCCTGTCAAAGAGGACCAAGAAGGATTCCACTTGGTGACCAAGAAGGATTAAACTTTAATGTTGTTTGCTGTCATCAGTTGCAGTGTTTTATAGTTATATAGGCTACTGATCTCTTTTGTGTTCAAGTTTATTACACTAAAATAATTTTTCTAGGTTCAATCAATTCCTGGAGAAGAGGAAGAAAGAAACCACCCCCATCCCTTGAGGCACGAATGGATAAAGTAGTGTATATTGGTGATTTGGTGGCTGGTGTACGTTGAAAGAAAGAGGAGAGGGTTGCAAGGAGAGCTGCCAGAGCCTACCACACCACCATTGCTACAGAAATAAATCCCAATGAAATAGAAGATGACTGCAGAAACCACAGAACATTTCTGATCTACTTTACAGAAGGAAAGATGCATTGGGCGGGGGATAACAAAATCATTCAAATATCTGATTAAGAGGGATGCAATTATGAATTATCCGTTTCCCTCGACACAATTAGCTAAAATCAATCAGTAACACCGCTAAAAGAGGAAAGGACGAGTGGAGAATCATATTAGTTCCATAGGCCCTGTTTACTGTCAGCAATCAAATGTCCAATAACTAAATATCCAAATATGAAATGAATCATAAATTATGGATTACAATTTAATACCCTCCGGTCCTAAATGCAACACCCTTTTTGCAGTGTGATTTGCACTACAAAAAGGGGTCTTACATTTAGGACCGGAGAAGTATTATATTCATAAGCACATAGATAACATCACCTGGACTTTTTCATGGAAAAGAATGGTGTGAAAACAGCTATATGGATGAGGATGTTACAGATGTAAAGCAAGCTGAAATGCCGGCAATAACATCTTGTGTAATACCTCTGTTTTAGACTATTTCAGGCTCCACTTTTATAAATTTAAACAAGGAGCACAGCAGCATGTAATTCTTCGCTTTACTGTTCCTGAATAGGACAAATAAACAGGTTAACTTCATCATTGAAGCAGCGTCCCCATAATAGTTATAAACCCTAGACATATAAGACCAAAATTTTGACTTGGCCTTACCTTCTCCATGATGCCACAGAGCATCTCACCTTTCTATATATTCGGCAAAGTCCCTTCTTTTATAATATTCTCTGGTCAATTTTAGAACTGACAGATTACAAAATTACATGAGTGTGAATTATCACAAGACTACAAAATCAAGGCCTAGGATACTTGACGAGCGAACTTTTAGTCGCCTAAGTCCGCGTCAAAGATTTTAACCGAATTAATGTAGTATAGCACCAATCCGGGTCGTATTCACTTTGAGGAGCCGATAAAATGAAATGAAATCTTAGTAATTAGATGCGAGTAACTCAAATTGAAAATTAGTTGGAGGAAATTTTATGTGGATACTACGAATTAAACTAAAATGAAAATACTTCTTTTTGGTATTTTTAAATATGAAAATAAGTGAAACAAATGGAGATAAATGAAATACGAATAAACGATAATGGAAATCAATTCTCCAACTCAACAACGCTGGCGATCATCACTTCAATGGATATGGGAGTTAAAAGATTGAATTAAAGAATTATAATTAAGCTTTAATCCAACAACCGAGCCACCTCGAATTGCCACAAAATATTTTCCAAACTTCCAATTTACTAACTGCCACCAGAATAGTAAAGAGGAATTAAGGATAATAAAACCACCGCTTAATTGTAACTCTTAAATTCAAATAGAATTAAAGCTAGCAAAAGATTATTTGATCCAAGATTCTAAGTTACCTTAGAAAATCACAAGATATTAACTCTAAATTTAATACAATGTGATACCACAACATTATAATTGAAATTAAAGTTATAATAAGTCCAATATCAATTGCCAAGCAATAATTCCAGTCACAATAATCTCCAAAATATAATCCAACTTAAGCAATTAAAATCGTTCTAACAATTAGAATAACTATCCTAAGATCTAAGAATTGTTAAACAATTGTTGGAAAGGAAATTAAAGCAACTAAAACTCCCCTTTGTAGACTAAGCTCTTGCCATTGTTGTTGAATTAGAAAATTATTGGACTAGCCACTAATTGCCATGAAAAAGTCCAAAATGGATTTTGTTGCTACGCTCCAGGACATTATCTTCTTCAATAGTCACAGCAGAAGCAACAGAACAGCAAGGCAACAACGGCAAACAAAGCTGGAATGAGGAACTGCCAACAATGAATGAAAGCTTCGGGGATATCGAGTAGTGATGAATGAGAATGGGATGTATGAATGAAGCTTCCAGCGGCGAATGTTGTGCGTGTGTGAAAAATGGATTGAGAAAGGCCAACTTCCGTGTGTGCCGCCCAATGGAATTGATTAGGGATTAGAGTTTTGTGGTGGCGTCCTCTTTGTGCTCCCTGGCGGCGTGTGGTTAATTAATTGATGGAATGGGAATAGATGGTGGGTTCAGGTGGCGGCTGGCTTGGAATGGATTAATCGAATGAAATTTCCCCTTTGGCATGGAATGATGGAATGATGGTGTGTGGGCCCTTTGGAATTGATGATTGTCTCATGCCCAATATCTTTCTCGTGGCTGATAAAAGAGGGAATGAATGAATTGTTTTTTTTCCTTTTTGGGCTTAAAGTTTTGTGGCTGCTAGGTTCTTTTAATGGGTAGTTCAAAATGTGGACATGTGGGCTTGTGTAATCCATGAATGAATGGATAATAATGGCCCAAAAGAAAATGAATGAGTGTTTGGGCTGAATCAAATAATAACCAAGGAAGTTGTATTAGGTGGAATAATGGGTTCATGGAGGTGGTCCCTTTTAATCTCAATTTCTCCTAAAGGTGCCTACAATGACAATTGATATTGAGTAGCATCAAATGTCCTAAAATCAATCATTTAACAAAATGATTAAAAATGTGAACATTTAACCTTGATTAGATTTAATTTCACACAATTGTCATTAATCATATTTAAGGCATTTAAACCCAATAAAAGTCCAATAATATGATCAAAATTCCCTCAAAATGTTACAAATTCACTAGATAAAATATGATTAATTCAATACTGCATGTAAAACTAAGATGACGCTCAAAGAGAACTTGCCCAACCTTCATATGCGGGATGTAAAACGAGATGCTATATGTCCAAATAGCTGCTACCACAAAAGTCTTACAATTTGTCTGGAACAAATCCTCTTTGCAGCATCTCTTCATGGACGCGGAATGCCTCTTTCAAGTTGTTTTGAGAGACATGTCCATTTAGCAACGATGTGTATGTTGATCTATTAGGATTGACACCTTTGTCGATCATCTTACGCAAAACCATCTCAGCCTCTTGCATTTTGCCTTGCGTGCAATATCCATTAATAATGGCATTGCATGGGATAATATCAGGCAGTATCCCTCGTTTTTCCATGCTCTTAATGCAAATGAAAGACTTGTCCAAATTATCTTCCCTTAAAAAACCATTTATTAGTGTATTGTATGTGATACAGTCAGGTAAAATACCTTCCACAATCATCTTGTTCAAAAACTCGCTTGCCTTTGACATATTACCGGACCAACAATAGCCTTTTATAATGGTGTTGCAATTAACCAGGGTGGGTTTTGTACCTTTCTCTCCCATTTCATCCCAAAACTTGAATCCTTCAGACACAAGACCTAAGCTACAGTATCCATTTATCAAAATGCTAAATGATATGTGGTTAGGCAAAATTTCTCTGCGTATCATGTCATGCCACAACTCCTTTGCCTTTTCAATTTCACCTATTTTGCAGAAGCCATCCATCAATGTATTATATATCACAAAATCAAGCTTAAGGTTCCTTTGAGACTCAGTCTCAAACAAATTAAGCGCTTTAGTCATGTTTCCTTTTTTACAATAGCCATGAATGAGAGTGGTGAGGGTGAAGAAATCAGGAAAAATCCCCCTTTCCATCATCTCATTTTATAGCTCATCAGCATCATCAAGCATATTTTCCCTACACAATCCATTCAATATAGCATTGTATGTAACCACATCCATAAGACAGCCCTGCTCTACCATCTCATTTCGCATCTTCAAAGCCTCAGACATTTTGCCATTTCTACAATACCCATCAATAAGAATAGTATATATAAAAGTATCAGGAACCAACCCAACATCTTTCATTTTCCTAAAATATGTTAAGGCCTGGTCAGAGTACCCATTCCTGGAGAAGCACCCTATAAGTGAGCTAAAACTAAATAAATTAGGAACAACTCCATGATATGATATTTCCTTAAAAATCTTTTCAGCTTCAGAAATATTATTCTTTTTACAACTTTCTACAAGCAACGTAGTAAAAGTGGTAGTATCAGGGACTCAATCCCATCCTCAACATTTCATAAAAATGTTCCTTTGCTCTCGCATAGTTTCCATTCTTACACAAGCCATTGATAATAGCATTATAAGTAAAAAGGCTAGGTTTCAACCCCTTAAGCTTCATCGAGTTCATTAATTCAAAAGCTTCTTCTACAAGCCCCACACGACAATGTGCACTGAATAGAGTATTGTATGTTACAGTATCTGGAAAAAGCCCCTTCTCCTTCCATTTTTGTCAAGAAAAGTTTATTTTGGTCCATTCTGCAATCTTTACACAAAGCATTAACCATAATATTTAGAGTATATACATTCATCTGTGTCGCACTACTCACAATATCTTCATAAATATTCCATGCCAAATCCATCCAACCAACCTTCACAATGCCACCAAGAAGAGCATTACAAGCCTTTATAGAAACGCAAAATCCCTTACTTCTCAATAACCGAAATGCCTCAGACCCTTCTCTTAATTTCCTCGCCTGAACAAAAGTACTTATCAACAAATCAAAAACAAAAGAATTGGAGCCACATTTGACATACGTTGAAACCAAGGACTCAACAATCTTCTCTTAATTTCCTCGCCTGAACAAAAGTACTTAGCAACAAATCAAAAACAAAAGAATTGGAGCCACATTTGACATACGTTGAAACCAAGGACTCAACAATCTTAACACGTGAAGCGCCACTCCTCCTTATCATTCGGAGAATCAAAGCCTGCGCTTCTACTAGCTTCCTACAACGCACCAAAATGTGAATCATCGCACTCAACGAGAGAGATGAGTGCTTAAAGTTCGGACAATTAACCATAATTGTATCAACGAACTTCTGACCCAGGACCAAGTTTTCACGACATCGATAAAGTACTTCAACCACAACTGATGGGTCTGAAGAACGGAGAACGTAATTGCTCAGTAAATTGAGACTTCCTTGCCTCAAGCTCAAGAAAACCTTTTCCACCGAAAACGCATCAGAAAGAGAACTTGAGGAAACTGATTCTTCATTGAAATTTCTCAATGACTCCCGGGTTCGAGGAGACCCGAGGCTACTGCTAGGGTTCATAACAGATGCAAAATGGCAGGAGCGACTACCAATGAAGTGTTAGCCATAAAGACGAGGCTTTGTGCAGGTTGTATCAATACCGAAAGCAAATATATGAAGAAAAAGGCTTAGTCTCGCCATTTGAAGAGGGTATACAAGTTTCCTTCTCCAAGATGAATGGAATTAGAAGGCGAAAGCAAACTTGCCGAACGCTATGGAAAGCGGAAAACCTCAAGGGATGAACCAAAAGCTCTCAAGAGGTAAGCACAAAAGTCGGACTAACCATTCTAGCAAGCACTCCGGCGATTTTCTAATCGAGCAATGGGGAAACGTCGATACGTGCAGAGCTTCTCCCTGGCGATGGAATGTGCGGCGACGGCAGCCTTGAGGTAAGGAACGTCGCAGAGAGAATAAACTTCTTGCATTCTCATTTAAATTAAGAATATGCTTTTGGCCTCCGATGATGAAAATACATGTGTGGACAACTTGAACGGCGGATTAACGGTGTTCTGTCCGATGGATGGTGTGTTCAAGGCATTCTTGCTGAGGTTAAAGAACTTGACCGCGGCAGAGATGGTGTTGTTGTTGTGTCACGGCGTTCCGGTCTGCCATTCACTTTCGATGTTGATGTCCAACAATGAATTCCAGGAGACAACGGCTACTGACAGAGCTTAACAAGTACGGCTTCACCGTGCAGAGCGACGACGAAGTGGTGACTCTCACCTGTGCTCCAACGAACAAGTGGCCTCTGGCCATGTATTTTTTTTATACATAAATTTAGGCGGGGTTGAGCTCACCCAGTTAAGGGCAGGGCGAAATCTCCCTTCCTTTTAGGTCATATTAATGTTGGGCAGGACGAGCCGTCAATTACTTTCAGACGTTTACCTAAGCACCCAGGAGCTAGGATGCCTCTCCAAACGCCTAGATTGGAGCCACAACAAAGTGACATTCTCCGGTATCGAACCCTCTCCCTTTGATGAGAGTGTCCAATATCTTCGTCAGTTGAACCCATGGAGGATGGGTTCTGGCCATGTATATACCATAATACATACATTCACCTAGGTTTGACCCGCCCCGAGCTGTTAAAGGCGAAGGCTCCCAATTTCCTAATTTCCAATTTTTTTTTAATTTTTAACCTTTAGGGTTTTATTTAAAAAAATATTAGGAAAAGCCTTCAAAAAAAAAATGAACAGTCCCTAAAAAAATACATTTGAATTTCTAAATTCTAAACATTAATTTCCAAAATCTTAAATAGATACACATATATAAAGATAAAATTGTAAAATCACCAACATTTTAAAATTTATATTTAGTTCTGTTGAAGTGAGAATATAGGCCTTGGAGCCTAATTAGATAATTAGTACTATTATCACTCCCATCAGTATCGCCTAAATCATAGTATCGCCTAAATCATGGCAGTAATATTGTTACTGATTTTGTGCTTTGTGTTTTACTCTTTCTAATTACCTGTAATTATGAGATTGATCCTCGGAATCATGATGTACTCTATAAAGTCAGCCCTTTGTCAATGAATGAAAATATGGAGTTTTATGACTAAATGTTCATGGTATCAAAGCAGGTTCTCTCTCTTGAGCCCTCTGATGAGTCGAGTCGAACGAGAGAGAGAGAGAGACAACGAGGAACTGAGAGTGAGAGAAACAGAGCAAGGTGAGAGTGCAAGAGACAACGATGCTCGTGAGAAACAGAGCCGAGTCGAGTGAGAGAGGGAGACGAAGACACCAACACGTCATTGTCGCTAGCAGAGATGATTTGGTTTGGTTTTGGTCTGGATAACGATGGACGACACAACCCAGATTGCGGATAGCGTGACCCAGATGGCGGACGACATGACGAAGGACGACATGATCTCTATTGCGACTCTGATGAAGCCCGATATGAAGGATGACGCGATCTCCTCTCCTCGGTGCACAACGCCTCAGCCTAGTCGATTAATCAGAATGTGGGCCCCCAAGGATCAACCGACACTGGAAGTTCAGCCATTACCATCTATCGCTTGAATGGTCAGAATGATCTACAGTGGGCATCGAGTGTTCGTCTCTTTGTCACTGGAAAAAGGGAAGTTTGGGTATCTCAATGGAGCTGAGAAAACTAGTAGAGACTAACCTAAAATACTGTGCATGGGAAGCAGAGGACTCAATGGTGCAATCTTGGTTGGTGAACTCAATGACCACGGACGTCAGTGCTAGTTTCACTCTATTCAGATCATCACGAGATGTTTGGGAAGCTGCAAGGGATATGTTTGCATCCCTAAAAATGATAATGGAGCAGCTATCCTTGATGTAGAGGCACAGCTGGAGCAGCTAAGACAAGGTACGTTGAGTGTTACTGAATACTGGACTAAGTTGATAACTTTGTGGTAGTAGTTGGATGAATATGAGGTCCTAGAATGGACATGTGCTGCTGATGCGAAGCTGTACAATCAGGTTAAGGAAGAGAAACGGATCTATAAATTTATCTTGGGCTTACAACCCTCCTTTGATGAAGTAAGAGGAAGAATTATGAGTCAGGAGAAACTTCCTAGTCTTAGAGAAGTATTCTTCACAACCAAAGCTGAAGAAAGAAGAAAATTGCTCTCTGTCCCTAAGCCTCAAAGTTCTGAAAGTGAGTCTGGAATTGCTCTTGCAGCAAGGGAACATTACCCTAATGACAACAAAAGCAAGAAACGGTGGTGTGATTATTGTCAAAAGTCTGGGCACACACAAGAAACTTGCTGGAAATTACATGGCAAGCCATATAATCAAAAGGGCAGAGGAAAGTTTGAGATGAATGCTAATGCAACAGCTTCAGGGACCAAAATTGAACCTGAAGGCAAATTGAATAGAGAAGAGCTGGAGTTCCTCAGAAAATTATTGGCTAAACATGACACAAAAGATGAGTTAGTAGCCACAGGAAATATGGCATACACAGGTAATGCTGCTCTAGCTCTTAAAAGTAGTGTTCACCATGATCACATGTGGATTGTTGACTCTGGAGCCACTGACTATATGACTGGTAACTCTAAGCTTCTCCACAATATCAAATCCTGTGATAAACTTATGTTCATAAAAGTTGCTAATGGGAAGTATGTTAAAGTTTATGGGATACGAGAAGTATGCCTATTTGACAATGTAGTGTTTAAAAATGTGTTGTTTGCACCAGAGTTACAATGTAATCTGATTTCTATGGGTAAAGCCACTCAACTTAGTGGCTATGATGTTAATTTTTCTGCCTCACAATGTAAATTTCAGGACTTGGAGTTGGGCAAGACGATTGGCGTGGCTGGGTTTCTAGAAGGGCTCTGCTGTGCAGAACATCAAGCATGCATGCAGACAGAAATGAGTATTTCAAACGTGGCAGCAAATACAAATTCCAAATTCACAAGCAAAGAAGTTCTATTGTGGCATTATAGGTTAGGCCATCTAAATTTTAAGTATCTTTCCAGATTGTTCCCAAATTTCATGAATAAAAGCATTTCTTTTCCCACTTATGAAGTCTGCAAATTATCCAAAAATGTCAAAAATAGCTACAAACCTTACAATCATGAGTTTACCTACCCTTTCTCCTTAGTCCATAGTGACATATGGGGTCCTTCACGAAGTCCCACCAGCTATCAATCTAAATGGTTTGTTACCCTAATTGATGACCACACACGTTTTACTTGGGTATATCTAATGAGAGATAAATCAGACTTTAATGCCATTTTCAAAAGGTTTCACAAAATGATTCAAACACAATTCAATGCCTCCATCAAGGTCCTTCGTAGTGATAACGGGAGGGAATACATGAGTTCAGACCTACAAACTTATTTTCACCAACATGGGATTATCCATCAAACCAGTTGTGTCAACACTCCCCAACAAAATGGGACAGCCGAAAGGAAAAACCGTCATATCCTGGAAGTCACTAGGGCCATAATGCTCACCAACAATGTTCCCAAATTCTACTGGGGGGAAGCCATTCTAGCTGCTACTCACCTCATTAATCGCCTTCCATCCACCACTCTTCATATCAAAACTCCTCTGCAAATCCTTTCCAAGACCTATCCCCACTCTCATATTCTTATGCATATTCCTGAACGAGTGTTTGGTTGTGCTGCGTATGTTCACAATAATACTGGTGACAAATTGGATCCTCGTGGCCTTAAGTGCATTTTTCTAGGTTACCCATCCACTCAATACGGCTACAAATGTTATTCGCCTACCTTAAAACGATTCTTTGTAACCATGGATGTCACCTTTGATGAATCCTTGCCCTATTACACCAAAACACCCATTCAGGGGGAGACTAATGAGGAATCCATTTAGGGGGAGACTAATGAGGAATGGGAGTTTTCTAATAAATATCCTGAAGCTGTAGCCTCTCAATATCTCGTTATGCCACTCACAGATAACCCGACACCACCAACGGTCACTCCTTTGACCGATGATCCTCTTCATTCAGTGAATCATGACAGAGTGGAGGTCGAATCTGAGGAAGATGTAGAGCATGAGCATGAGCTTGAGGAATGTGACCCAGAAGCAGATATGAGGAATGAAGGGCCTTCTAGAACTGAACCACTCCATGACTCTATCTCAACTCTAGGTACTGATGAACTAGGATGGCCTATTGCTCTAGGAAAAGGGGTAAGATCATGTACTCAACATCCAATTAGCAGATTTGTATTTTATGAAAAACTATCACCCTCTATGCGAAGCTTTGTCACTCATTTGGCAGATGAGCAGTTGCCTAACAACTTTCTAGAAGCTATCAAGGATCCAAACTGGAAAGATGCTATTACAGAAGAATTACAAGCCCTCAGCAAGAACCAGACTTGAAAAGTCACCCAACTTCCGATTGGTAAGAAGACCGTAGGTTGCAAATGGGTGTTCACCAAGAAATATAATCCTGATAGTACAATTAACAATTACAAGGCTAGATTGGTAGCAAAATGGTACTCTCAGACACATGGAATTGACTATCAGGAGACCTTTGCTCCGGTAGCCAAACTTAATACAATCCGAATACTTCTATCTCTAGCAGCAAACTTGGATTGGCCATTACATCAACTGGATGTGAAGAATGCATTCTTGAATGGAGATCTATAGGAGGAAGTATATATGGATATCCCGGAAGGACTGGTTGAGCATGATAGTCAGGAGTAGCGTGCAGACTCTATAAATCGCTATATGGCCTGAAGCAATCAACAAGAGCATGGTTTGAGAGATTCACTAGAGCTGTTAAGAAGGTGGGATTCTCACAAAGCTAGGTAGATCACATGTTGTTTGTGAGACACTCCAAAGGCAAAGTTGTTGTACTCATAGTATACGTTGATGATATAATCCTGACAGGGGATGATGTGAATGAAATAACAGAACTAAAGAAGTCCTTAGAAAAGGAATTTGAAGCTTTTTGCTGAACTTTGGGCTTGTTGTATGGGTATACGTCGTGCTTGGGATGGTGGGTTCAAAAAGGTTATAGTACAGAGTGATTGCCTCGAGGCAATCCAATTAATAAAGGAAAGAGCAAACGATCTACATGCATATCACGAGCTTATCATGCTAGGCCATAAGATGCTCAGTAGAGAATGGAGTATAAAGATACATTACTGCCAACGAGATCGAAACCTTGTAGCAGATTCCTTAGCGAAGGAAGCATTGTCACGTACACCTGGGCTCCACTTTTTGCCCTTACAAG
>JANTPZ010095422.1:0-10812 GCA_025593235.1 Vachellia pachyceras | reverse complement strand
GAACATTCAACATCAAAACTCCTTAATGCTCCTTCCATGCCTAATTTAAATACTTCAACAGCAACAATTTTCATTTGAAAGAATTTATTTGTATATGGATACATAACCTACAAGGCCAAGAAGAGTATTCACATTAAATCCATTTCTTCTAATCGGTGTCTCCAAATATATCAAATCCCTATTAGTTAAATAATTAACATCTTCTCTTATGCTTTAGAAAAATTATGCATGAAACAATCAAAATGACAACCATGATAGGCAAAGAGAACTTCACTAGTATAATCACTTTAGTTAATACGTGCCTTTTGCCTTTCCGACATGATTGGACTTGTAGCTGACACTTCCCATAAAGATCTTTACTCAGCATAAGAGTTTTAGCAGTAAAATTTTAAAAAGGTCCTCCATCTGGAATTTCTCCATGCAATAAATTGTAGGAAACATTAATCTAATTAAGATGAACAAGTGACTCTAAGGATTTTGTAATCATACCAGACAAATAATTTTAGGAGAGATATGAGAACTCCATGCTTATTATGCCGCCAAGCGATTCACAAAAAGTCCCTTGTAATTTGTAATGGGCCAAAGATAGGTTTAGTAAGGATTGCGAGCTATCCATCGTCTTATGGATCCTTTCTAAAATTTAATTTCTGGAAAAGTTCAATAATGTAATTGCTCTCAACTTAGATACCTCTGGTGGAATTATCCCGCTCAGTGAATTTGAAGACAAGTATAACAATCAAGACATGAATATACTCATCCGGTTCTAATTTGGCAATTTGCACTACAAAAATGATCTTACATTTAGATCCAAAGGAATTAAAAAAGGTCCATATATGCAACAAGAGTTGTGCGATCTTGAATAATTGGTTAAGCACTTAGTTAATATGAGATCAGATCATTGGATGATGGATATAATTAACCAATAAGTCCTCTATCGATTAACAAAATATTTTCAACAATATTAGTTGGGTAAAATCACATTTTAAGAAACGATAAAGGCTTTGTAGTAGTTCTTGATCGATCTTGACCATTGGAATTTGCTCATTGAGAAGTATTTTTTCACAGTTTTATTAGTAACCAGATATATCTCCCGTGCATTGGACGAGAGTGTGTAATCTAAATATGCTAAATGGTAGAATTAATTTAGGAGAACTATTTTATATACTCCAGGAGTGCACTGTCATTCCTTCTATATCCAATAAAAATATTCCAATTATCGCTTTTATATGTATCTCATATCCCATAAATTTATCTTAATTATTCCTCTCTCCATAACCCATTGTAATAAATATGTGTGGAACCCACAAAAAAGGAGAAATACTTACGCACTCTCAAAGTACCACATCATCCACACTGTGCCCAATGAAAATATCCCAGTGTTCCCTATTGTATGTATTATATATCCCATAAACTTCTCCTAATTATTTCTTTTTGCATAGTAAATATCTATCACAATGGGTTGTGGACAAAGAGAAATAATTATGATAAATTTATAGGATATGATATCCATAATAGGGGACACTTGAAACATTTTCATTAGGTAGCAAATGGATGACATGACACTACCGGAGTATGTAAGTATTTCTCCAAGAAAAAGATGGTTGGAATATTTTTATTGAAGAGATCACACATAAAATGGCTTTCCAGAGTTATATAAATATTTCTCTCAATTTGAGACGGTAACAATGCTTTCATTTGTTTTCTTCTCAATGGAATTTTTAGGAGAAATTCTTAGGTGCAGTCAGTGTACCACCTCATTCATGCTATCTGCAACAAGAATGCTCCACCTTTGTTAAGTTTAATTACATGGTATACTACTCATATAATAATTTATTATTTTAAAATAATAAACATGCCTAGGTTTTCTAATTTTCCTAAGCTACCCCTCTTTCTTCTCTCTCGGACCCTTCCCTTCTCTCTCTTCCTTCGGTCTCAAATTCTCTCGTCTTCTTTGGCCATCAAGATCAGATTTGCAGTGTTCGCATCTCAACTAACGGCGAGGCTCTACAAGGTGCTTCAAGTCAATCCGAAACCTTCTAGGACTAGGGCCAAGACCTGACTACTCTCCGATCATTTGGCGAGAGTGATCAATGATCTCTCTTTGATAGCTGTTTATGAGAGGGGACGCTTTGTATTGGCGAGATGGATCATTGCTGTTAGGGATTGTTGCTTTTGATTTAGGAAATTTGTAAGAAAGAGCTTAAAAAGAAAGAGGTCTTATGTATTGATTTGTGCAAAATACAACATTTTCAATAGTGTTTTGCATAGTATGCAAAGGGAGAAAAAAAAGCGAGGAGACTATGTGAATTCCATCTCATACATACATACAAATGTATATTGATAAATATATAAATATAGGATGATGTTCTAGGTTTTTTTCCTCGAATTCTTTTTCATCCAACATTGTCCTTGTAATATGATTAAGCTTTTCATTCTATTTAATCATAGTATAATGCTCGCAATATAAAATCATAAAATGTCCTTCCGTGCTATTTCCTTTTAATCTGCATATTAAGTTTGTAAATTGAAAGCTGAAAGAGAAATGGGGATGAATTTCCCTTAGATGCGAACGTTGCACATTCCAGCTTGGTGGGAAAAGAAGATAAGAGACTTTGAGGCCGAAGGAAGTGGGACAAAGAGGAGAGTCCAAGAGAGAGGTAAGAGGGGCAGCTTGAGAAAATTTAAAAACCTAGGCATTTTTTAAAAAACAATAAATTATTGGATGTCAATAGGTTGCCATAAGATTAAAATTATCTGAAGCGGAGTTTTCTTTCAACAGAGCATCAATAAGGTGATGCACTCAAGAATTTCTTAAATTTTTAGTGCGTGCTTAATTAAATAATGAAAATTTCAATAATGAATTAATATGCCATATCTTTAATCATTCACTCATTATCTTGTATAGGCTATTTATGATTTTATTGTTTTGAAAGTCCATTAGTTTCTTATTAAGCAAATTAATATCATTCTCGGAATTCAAGGGGGTTTAATTTTAAAGCTGACTCACACTGAATATCTAATTATCTTCGAAATTTGATTCTCAATTCTGATTGTTGCTGTGGTAAATAATTATTATCATTGATGTTTACTGAAGGCCATATAGATATTATCTTGTATAGGCTATTTATGATTTTATTGTTTTGAAAGTCCATTAGTTTCTTATTAAGAAAATTAATATCATTCTCGGAATTCAAGGGGGTTTAATTTTAAAGCTGACTCACACTGAATATCTAATTATCTTCGAAATTTGATTCTCAATTCTGATTGTTGCTGTGGTAAATAATTATTATCATTGATGTTTACTGAAGGCCATATAGATATTATCTTGTATAGGCTATTTATGATTTTATTGTTTTGAAAGTCCATTAGTTTCTTATTAAGAAAATTAATATCATTCTCGGAATTCAAGGGGGTTTAATTTTAAAGCTGACTCACACTGAATATCTAATTATCTTCGAAATTTGATTCTCAATTCTGATTGTTGCTGTGGTAAATAATTATTATCATTGATGTTTACTGAAGGCCATATAGATATTATCTTGTATAGGCTATTTATGATTTTATTGTTTTGAAAGTCCATTAGTTTCTTATTAAGAAAATTAATATCATTCTCGGAATTCAAGGGGGTTTAATTTTAAAGCTGACTCACACTGAATATCTAATTATCTTCGAAATTTGATTCTCAATTCTGATTGTTGCTGTGGTAAATAATTATTATCATTGATGTTTACTGAAGGCCATATATATGAATTTCCTTATTTGAACTCTGATCGGTTGCTTATGGTGGTAATTATCATCATTAATGAATATTAAATGCCTATTTAAATGTAAAATTGACAATATTATTTAGGAATATTTTATAGTATCTAAATTACTATAACAATTGTAAATATTGGTTTATTAATTTCTCAATAAGAAATTCATAGACGACATATTTTCCATAATTGCTATCATCCGTAGTTCATTTGTACAATTCCGAGTCATTATGTTAGAAAATGTTTAAATTTTTTTTGTTATAAATAGTCTTTCCTTTACTTTGTTATGTTTATGGATTTTGGATTTTGAATTTTTCATCTTGTTACAATTATAAGCTATTTATGAATTACTTGTTTTGAAGGCATATTGGTCATGAATCTAATTAATATTATTCATAAAAATAAGATGACAATATAATTTTATAGTTGACTCTCACTTAATATCTACTTTCCAAAGTCAAAATTTAGAATATGAGTACTTATCGTTCAAATAATCATATTTTTAATAAGTGAATTTATAGCATTTTAGGGGATTTTAGTGCTATTATTGGGTTTTTATTGAGTTTAATTTCGTTAATTATAATTAATAATTATTATATGAAATTAAAACAAATTAAGGGCATTTTTGGAAGAAATTGAGATCAAAAGATAAATTCATATTAAATATATTTATCAATATAATTTTAAAAGATTCTGAGTTCAAATTACTAAATTTATGATTCTAAGTTTAAATTAGAAAATCTAAGATTCTGAGTTTAAAATAGAAAATCTATCAAATGATGCATTATCTTAGGAATTCATTAAATCAAACACCAAACTCATAAATCTATTTGCTTTTATTTCATTTTGTTTATTATTATTATTATTTGCTAGGTTAGTTTTTCATCCAAGGATATAAAAAAGAGAAGCACGCCACCTGGAAGCCACTTATTTTGTTTTCATCCATTCATTCATCAATAATTCCACCTGGAGGGAAGCTTCATCCACGCCACATTCATTTGTTGCTGCTGCTGCTGTTCCTTTTAGGTCAATTGCCTTGGATATTTATATGTGACCCACACATTCAGTAAAGGGGGAGGACGTGTGAATTAATCATACACTGGCAAGTGAAATTGTAACATTTTAGGGTAATTTTGGTTATATTGTTGGGCTTTTATTAGTTTCAAATGAATTAAATATGATTAATGACAATTATGGGAAATTAAATCTAATCAAGGTTAAATGATCATATTTTTAATCATTTTGTTAAATGATTAATTTGTAGGACTTTTGATGCTTGTTAATTTAAATTGTCATTATAGGTACCATTGGAAGAATTTTATTGGAATCTTTCTAGCAAAAGAATTGGACATCTTTTGGATACTACAAGGATGCATTTCCTTGGACAAAAATTATATCATCTTCTTGATCTCATAAGCCCACTATTCATGAAGGAGAGTTGGGCCCAAAGAGTGAAAGAGCTGATCCACTCAGCATCCAATTAGTAGCCAGAGAAGGGATGATCTGTTCATGCATTTTGAGCTGCCACGAATTCCACACAACTTGATTATTTCATAAAATAGCCGCCTCATCCTGGGCTTCACTCTTGGGCTCTCATCCATTTTCACGCACTATCTCCAGGATTCAACAAGCAGCCACTTCCCATCCATTCCTTAAAAATTCCATCTGACGGACAGAAACGGGGACAGCCAAGCTTGATTATTCATCATTTTCTCACAGCCCCTTCATCTCGGAAAAAGCGCCGCACAATTAATCTCTTTCCAGCTTGAGCCATTCACGCATCAGCCACACAAAAACCCAATTAAATTTTCTTTCCATCGCACGAGTCGCTGGAAGAACCATCGCACCTTCAAGTTCCAGCTTTGCTCCAAGATTCCAGCAGCCACACAATTCATTCCAAGCTTATCCAATATTGAAGCATTCCAGAGACGCGCACCATCCCAATCCTTCATTCACCAACGTTTGCTCCATCAATTCTCAAGCCACGCACACAGTTGTCGTCCGTTCGTCTTCCACCAACGAAGGCCATGGAATTTCAGTGCCACGGTGAAGATGATTTTCCAACCATGAGTGGCTAATTGCATTGTCCAACGGTGATGATAAAGCTAACCGGAGTCCTTGAGCAATTAGGAGAGTTCTCTAAATTTTAATTTCACTTTCCAATCTTTGTATATGCAAATTGTAATTCTAGGTTGCTAGATGTTATGATTTGTATGTATGAAAGAGGATTATTATCAGTTGATATAATTTGGATTGTGATACTTGTGTTAGATTGGTACTCTGGATTGTGATTGGACTGTAGCTCTTTTGTTATTCGATTGCTTTCCTTTATTCTCTTGAAGTCAATTGATTTGCTAGGTTTCTAGGAATTAATTGGAGGTAAAGATGATCTTTTATAAATCTAACGCGAGCTAAGCACTAAAGATACTCCTAATTGATTAATTGAATTTAGATTTAGATTATTTTAAAAGGTTAGGAATATTGATTAGTAAGGGTCCTTACTAGTCCTTGTGCTTAGTTAAAAGGAGAACTCAATATTAAAATTGGGCGAGGAAGGTTAGTGGATTCAATCACCTAGGACATTCATTTTATAGAAGTTAATTACATCCATTTAGTTCATTTAGATAGTAAAAAAACATTTAATACTTCTTGGTTAATTTGTTATTTACTCTGGATTATTTACTATTTCAATATAGGTTCCACGTAGAGATACCTAGGTTAGTTCCATTATATTACATTCTAACTTAGTTTTATTTGATAGCCCTACGACAAAGCTTTATCAACGTGGCCTTGAATTCATTCATGAATCATGATTCCATTCATCCACAAGCGCGCGGCAAACAAGCGAATTCCACAAGCACATCACGCCTCCTGGATCCATTCCTTCGTGCCGCATATACACCAATTAATCCAGCCGCCACAAATTTCCAGATGTGAGGAGAGTGATTTCCGAACTATGAGCGGTTAGATTAGTTGTTTGACGGTGATGAAGAAGCTAACCTGAATTCTTGAGTAATTAGGGGAATTCTTTCATTTTAATTTCACTTTCCAATCTCTATATGTGTAGATTGTAATTCTAGGTGGCTAGAGTTTATGATTTATATATGGAAGAGGGTTATGGTCGGTTGATGTAATTTGGATTGTGATACTTGTGTTAGATTGGTACTTTGGATTGTGATTGAACTATAGCACTACTTTTGTTATTCAATTGCTTTCTTTTATTCTCTTGAGATCAATTGGTTTGCTAGGTTTCTAGGAATCAATTGGAGGTAAAGATGATCTTTTATAGATCTAACACGAGCTAAGTAGTACGATATTTCTAATTGATTAATTGAGAGTAAGTTTAGATTAAATTAAAAGGTTAGGGATATTGATTAGTAAGAATTCTTACTAGTGCTGAGTTAAAAGAAGAATTTAATATTAAATGGGACAAGGAATGTTAGTGGATTCAATCACTTAGGATATCCATTTTATTGAATTTAATTGCATTCATTTAGTTTAATTAATTAGAAAAAAAATCAATTTAGTAATTCTTGGTTAATTGGCTATTTACATTAAATTACTTACGAATTAAATATAAGCTCCATGTAGAGATCGACCTAGGTTAGTGCCATTATATTGCATTTAGCTTAGTTTTTATTTGATTGGCCTTACAACAAGGCTCATCAATCGTTTCTGTATACCAATTAACATTCCAATTAATAACATTCCATAACAAATAAAAAATGAGAATTAAACCTTCAATAATTGATAAGGAAATATGTTGTTTTGTTCCTTGTATATAATGCTTCGTCTCCCCATTTTCACTCATTGAAAACAACAAATTGAGATTCTTCTTTTGGAAGATTAATATAATCAGTAAATGTTCGTCTTAGACGTAGGAAAAAAATTATTACTATCATTTGAATAACTGGAACTCTTGCAAAAACAAAATTGATCACAAAAATAAAAAAAAGTGCAGCAATTACCAATCGTTCAAAATATTGAAGCTTAACTCTTCTACCTTAATCATGATGCCAAACTGGATACCTTATGAATGCCATCGTAAAAGACCCTTTGACAAAAATATATTTCTATGTCTTTTGAAGCTATATGATTTTCGTGTGAACGGTAATAGCCACAGATGTCTTAAATAATAGAGTTGTGGATGTGTAAAAGGAATTACCTTTAATCATAATTTTTTTTGACACGATTTTTGCCTTGTTAATCTCTTCATAATAGAGTTGTTGATTCAGCCGGTAGACTCATGGATTGTTTAGCGATTTTTACCTGATATATTGTTTTTATTTAGATTTATCGTAAACAGATAAATACAAGCAGATATAAACATAATCAGACTAAATATCAACAAGTTATTTTAATTGCATATCTGGTTTGAATATAAGATAATGGAATATTAGAATGAGAAGTATCACAATTTCCGTAATCAAGCTTATTTCATTATCCATGGATCCATGTATGTGAGGTAATTATTCTGTAATGGCCAACCTGGTCTAACAAAAAGACTTTAATTAAATTTTAATAGAATAAAAATGGCTAACACATAACAAAAACCTCCATAACTTTTGAATAAGTTGCATTTAACGTTTTAAATTTTAAGTTTTACCTTCTTAACGTTTTAATTTTTAAGCATTAAACACTATTATTATTTTTGTCATCAAATAATTAACTGAAACTATCATGTAAGATTAATGTAAACTTTGTGCTGTAGGTTGACCCCACCAAAAGTATTGGTTGTGGCTGGCGGGATGAGTTAAAAAGTGCACTATAAAACTATAAAACAGGATAGGATATTGTCAGACAAGCCTACAAAGGGTGGGTGTTGGCCAGAGACGTGCCTTATTTCATTGCTGTATACTTTCTGTAGTTGTTTAATTGGTGGATGTTTTCTATTAGAAACATTTTCCTATTGCTTTTCCCTTTCAATATTATTTTCCGCCCTGGATTTCCCCTTCCATCTGCTGTCTTGGTTCTCTCGTGTAAAGAAAGTGAAGGCGTGATATAGCTCCGGCCTAATCGTTGATCTGGATTTGTGCTTAATACATTACACTATTTGTTGGCATTATCTAACTCTCTCAATAGAAGAGGGATATCTATCTATGTAAATTTTATTGTATTTTTTTTTTTGTTGCTTTTCCTTTCCACGTTTTACCCAAACTGAACAATTTTCTTTTCTCAATAAATATAAGTCCTTTTAACTTATAATCAATGAGATGTTTTCCAACAAGTAGAATGTTGGCCTTAGAAGGCCACAACATGTGCTTGTTTTCTGTAAAAGGAAGGATATTGGAATTTGCTTCTCAATCTAGGGAGGGAGAAGCAGACCTTGCTATTTTTGGATATGGCTTAGTTTTAATTTTTTTTAATTATCTTAGTTTTAATTTTTTTTAATTATCCATGGTGGCTCTCCATAAGCATGTTACTACAATTGATTTTCTTCAATTTTTGCTCTCCTGAATTTGATTTGTCCTAGATCCGTGATAGCTCTCTATAGCTTTTGTGGTGTGCTACTGTCACATCTCTGTCTATGCTTCAATTTAATTGTATTGTTATAGTCAAAAGGTTACAATACTATCTATTGACTCGTTACAGATTGTTACCCAAAAAATTGTGAGTTAAAATTCGGAAATAATTGTGATATTGTGTTCTGGATCTTTAACTAAGCTTTGTAATGTTTAATAAAAATGATCTCTTCATATTTATGCAACAGTATGTATGTTAATATTTTAGAGCCTCCACTTTTCATTCCCAATCCCTGCAGCTTTAATTCTCAATATATGCTATATATGTCCACTGATCAAGCGAGGTCCTCATCGTCTATAGAAATGCGAAGAACTTTGTTTGCATTGGCCTCCACTCATCGGCTTCGATCTCCAACAAGTTTGTTTCTCTGTCTTATCCCTTTCTCACTTTCAAGATACATCTGCCTCTGGCATGAACAACTCTGGTCATTATTGTGTTTGAACTTCGATCTTTCTTTCAAGGGGATGTTCAACTTCTTACTTTTTCCTTTGAACTCTAGTGTAGTATGCATGAAAATCATATTCAATAGCCGTTTCAACAATATTATTACCAATTGATTGTATTATTGTTTAATAATGTAACACCTCCTATTTTCCCCTATATGCTTGTATGAGATCACTTTTGAACCACTTTTGGGCCTTAAATATTAAAATTTGACCCAAAATTGTGAACTTGTATTTTCAAAAACGTTGTTACTGTTTACGGGTCATTTTTCCAAATTTCTGACCCAATTTTGATAAATCATAATTAATTCTAGAAAAATTAAAACTGAGTGGTTTCAATTTTTAAATTTTTCTTACTCAGTGAACTATAGGGGAAAAAAATACTCATTAGCTCCAATTCTTGTCCATTTGAATAAGTTTATTCCAAAACTGTGGCAATGTCCAAATGGTCACTGACAATTTTTTCAGTTTTTCCCTTAACTTTGGAAACTCATATCTCTTAATATACACATCCAAATTCTGAAAAATTTATATCATTATAAAGCTCAGGATGTGTAGTATTTAAATGGAAAGTTTCAGCTCAATCGGAGCTCTTTTGATATTTTTAATCTCCATTTGAAACATGTTAGTTTTCAGGGCCTTTGGAACCCCTTGATTTTGAAACCTAACTTTTTTAAAAAAAAAAATTCCCAAAACCTCATTTTGGTTCATAATCAATCCTTTTCTCATGCATAGTTACTTCTTGCCATTCTTTAGCTTACCTAGTCCATTTTCATGCATGAATCATCACATGTTTACTTGCTTCTCATGTAGAGGTTTAATTTGAAGGTTACAACTTTAACCACTTGCAAAATGAATGGCAACCATCAAAATATTTACACCAAATTTCCTCAAGCAAACATATCATCTTCAACCATCAATAATCTTTTCCTTACCATTGCTTGAGCCTCCTCCTACATGGTTAGTTGGTGGATAATGAGATTTTGAAATCCCAATAGCAAAACTAACTAAACAAAAGCATTGTGAATGAGCATATTCAACTTTAAAACAAGTGTATGAGCATATAACATGTGACATATTCAAACTACATT